>JAJIBD010002955.1:0-104186 GCA_021461705.1 Cryptotis parvus
TTCAACAAGTGGTGCTGGGAAAACTGGGCAGCTACATGTAAAAAAGTGAATTTGATCCTCTGTCTAACACCATGCACAAAAATCAGATCAAAATGGATTAAAGATCTCAATATCAGACTTGAATCCATAAAGTACATAGAAGAAAATATAGGAAAAACCCTCCATGACATTGAAGCTAAGGACATCTTTAAAGAAGAAACACCGCTAACAAAAGAACTGGAAGAAAAGATGAACATATTGGATTACATAAAGCTAAAAGCTGCTACACCTCAAAAAGAAACAATGACCAAGATACAAAAGACAGGCCACAGACTGGGAAAGAATATTCACCCAATACCCATCTGATAAGGTGTTAATATCCAGGATATATCAGGCACTGGTAGAACTTTACAAGAAGAAAACAGCCAACCCCATCAAAAATGGGGGAGAAGAAATGAACAGTAACTTCAATAAGGAAGAAGTTTGAATGGCCAAAGGACATATGAAAAAAATGATCTTCATTAGTCATCAGAGAGATGCAAATCAAAACAACAATGAGATATCATCTCATGACAGAGACTGGCACATATCCAAAAAGGCAAAAACAACAAGGGCTTGAGTGGATGCAGGGAAAGGGGGACTCTCATACATTGTTGGTGGGAATGTCAATTGGTACAGCCTTTTTGGAAAACTATATGGACATTCCTTGAAATACTAGAAATTAAACACCCATTTGCCCAGGCATACCACTCCTGGGTATATACCCTGGGAAGCCAAAAACACGCAGCGGAAACACCATCCTTAAATTTATATTCATAGCAGCATTATTCACAATAGCCTGAATTTGAAAACAAACAGAGTGCCCGAGAATTATGACTAGATAAAGAAACTTTGGTACATCTACACAATGGAATATTATGCAGCTGTTAGGAAAAAATGAAGTTATGAAATTTGCCTATACAAGGATGGACATTGAGAGGATCATGTTGAATGAAATTAGCCAGGAGGATAGAGACAGATATAGAATGACTGAATTTATTTACATCAACACACACACACACACATATATATGTACATATACATACATATTATGATACCAATATCCAAGGTAAGGCAAAAACGTGGATCAGGAGGTTTGTCAAAATGGAAATTATCACAAATGTGTGGGAGCAAAGGTAGGTAAGGCAGATAAGGGAACAGTGTGCCAATAATTGTCGAAAGTGCTATTACCACATAGAACTTAGCATTAAATACAGGCAAAAAGATACATATGATAACCTCTAAGTATATGTATTACAATCCACAATATGTAAGGGAGAGAAACCAGAGAAAGAGAAAGAGAGAAAAGAGTTAAAGAACCTGCCATAGAGGCAGGCTAGGAGAGGGGGTAGAGAATCAGGGACATTGGTAGTGGGAAATGGGCACTGGTGGAGGGATGGGTGCTGGAACACTGTATGGCGGAAACCCAAACATGAACATTTTTGTAATTTTTATCTCATGGTGGAATAATAAAATATATTAAAAAGAATGAACATATTTGTATCAGACTAAATAGCGTCCAAACTAAAAGAAGGCAATAAGAGCCATGGATGTATATTACATCCTGATTAAGTGATCAACAGATTTAACAAGCTTAGCTTTTATTAATATATATGCACCTTATAAAGGGAACAGCGCAGCTCATAGAACAACTTCTAACCGACTTGAGGAGATACATTTATGACAAAATAACAGTACTGGAAGACTAACATTCCACTCCTGTCATCTGCGTAAAATCTGGACTAAGCAACCATACAAAAATAAATTTAGAAAATAAAAACCTCAAAAATGAACTTCAAGAACAGGAATTAATAAACATAACATGTCACCACCACCCCCAAACCTAATTATGCATTCTTCTATAATGTCATAGAGCATAATCCAGGATAAACCGTATTCTGGTACAATATTACTTTCTATAAAGTCATTAAAATCAAAATCATACTAAGTATATTTTCAAACCACAGTACCAAGAAGGTAGACATTATAAATAGGAAAATCTGGAAAAATAAAATATTCTGGGAATTGACAAGTTATTGAACAACCACTGTGTCAAAGAGAAATTAAAAGATAAACAAAAAAGAGATTCCTTGAAACAAGCAAGAATGAAAAATAAATTATCAGAATCTAGGGACACAACAAAAGCAGCATTGAATGGGAATTTTATAGATTACTACAAGAAACAAGAGCAAGCTTAAATACCCTAACCTCACATTTAGAAAAACTAGAAAAAGAATTATTGATGAAACTCTAAGTAAGTAGATAGAAAGAAATATTAAAAATAATGGTAAATTAATGATAAAGAAAAATTAATACACAGGACCAATGAAATTAGAAAGTTTTTTTTAAAAAAAGAATAAGTAAGAATGACAAACCGTTACCTGGATTCTTAAGTAAAAGAGAAAACTAATAAATTGGTCAGAGATGGAAAGAAATTGAAATAGACATATTTCAGAAATATGAAAAGTCACAAGAGATTACTGTGAATATAACTAGGAGAAGTTATGATATTTTTCAGAATCATACACCCACCCAAGGAAGTAAAAAATCTGAAAAGACCAATTAAAAGAAAAATATAATAGTTAAAAAGTTCCTTTTAAAACTCTTGGTCTGGGCAGATATTAGTGAGTTCTACCAAAACTGCATAAAGATAAATTGTATATACTTTTAAAGCTCTTGCAGGATATTTAAGAACAAAACCTTTCATGACTGAGTCAATTAGGGCATCATTATACATATGAAAAAAGCAGGTACTATCAAACAAGTAAATTCCAGGTTAATATAACTAATTACCATGAATGCAAATTCACAACAAAATCTTATCAAATTGTAAAAGTATATCAAAGAATCATACACCATGATCAAGTGGGATTTACTCCAAGGAGGCAAGGATTTTTTGAATATATAAAATCGACTAATGATTAATGTAAATACAATGTCAAAATCATATTTAGACCAATAAATTATAGAATGACAACTTACCATATTTTCACTTAGATTGAGGCTCCCCCACACTACCATTCCAGATACACCTAGAGCAATACCTTCACCAATTGTATTCACAAGGTCAGTCTGGCAAAAATGATAAAGTTAGCATGTAGAAATAAAATGAACAGTTTCACCAAAGCTAAAGTTTACTGAGCCAATAATAATAATTTAAATACTTCCCACTGTATCTTTCTACTTTTTGCATAAGCCACCACCCTGCTACTGCAAAAACACACATTTCCTACTGGCTTTTAAAATTGTTTCTACTAAAAAGCTTGACCCATAGAAGAAAAAATACTCAAAGATACTGAGCTAATGCATTGTCTATACTAACTTATTGCCCAGGTATGAAGAGATGACATGATTGCATTTACTATGAATTTTTTCCTTTGTTTAAGAATGCAAAGCTACCTGTGTGCATGTCCCTAACCACTTTTCATAGATAATGTTTTATTCCTTTAAAAAATGATGTCAAATTTCACTGATTGTAGGCACTATTTCTTACCCTGCTCTCACCTTGATTTACTTACCTCGGAAAGGTATTCATCAATATCAGTAAAAACTGGACGCACATATACAAAAGTCGGAAGAGGATCTCGAACACTCCTCACTTCAGAAACACGAAGGGATTCCTGAATACGATTACGGGAGAAGAGGGGCACCTTTTGGATTTGCCTTTAAAGGGATTTCAGATAAATTGATGGGTAAAGAGCAGTGCTTCCCTTCCACAACCAATCGAGCTTATTGTTTCTTTGCTTTTCTCTTGGAAAGCAAGTTCCATTATAATCTGGTTTTGTATATCCATGATTGTAACAATCAGGAAAAAGGTAAAAACCCCATAAGTAACTTGGCCGAAGTGATTTCCCCAGATTTAATGTATCTTCCATGAATTTTCTTCCTGTCTTTTCAAATTCTTCTTTGGCTATTTTTTTCAGCCTCTGTTTCATTAAGTTTTAAATTTTTTTGCTGAACCAGTTCAATGGATCGAGTCTTGTAAACTTCTTTTTTCATCCAGTTTCTTTCCCAGGTAGGTCTCCACTCTTCCCAGTCAATGACAGCCAAGCCCTGTTTGTTTGTTGGAAAGTACTGGTTAATCTCTTTAGTGGCTTTGTCTAAGTGCTTTTGCAGATTTCCCAACTGGGGAATTCCTCCATTCGAAGATTTGCCTGTGACTGAATGTATATAAGGATAATAGCCCAGTCTATCTTCATAAAATATTATAACACCTTTTCCTGCATAACCTTCTTTGGGGCTTCCTACTAAAGTGAAAAGACTTAGATCTATTGTCACTGAATGCTTTCGAGCACATTCTTCAGTTAGGGCATTCCAGGCCCAGAGATAAGTAGCATTTTTATAAAAAGGACGTGCACGGAATTTCTCAGTCAAGCAAATGGGAAACAAAAGAAAAATGAACACTGCCTGGATGGCTCCATTTAATACAACAAACTTCCTCAAGAAGGTAGACTTGACCATTAACACTTCCATGGCAACGAATGATAACTCTGAAAATGTTTATTTATTTCTACATACGTTGATCTTTCTATATTTGATGTAAATACTATCACACAAGTGAAATAGTGATAATGTTACGTGTAGATATTCTTCCTGCTTTGTGTTTTGAGAATGATTTGCATGTTGCTCATCCTTAACTGGAAAAGAAGGACATAGAAAGTATCGTTAAGCAACATTTCTGTTCCAGAAATTACACCCTTAACCAAGTTACCAACATTGAATGCCTCCAGATTTATTTAATTTTAGAAGATAAAGGGACTATCCAAGTAATTTATTTAGAACATTTTTAATGTATGATGCAAAGTATTATAGCTAATATTTGCTTCGTCTTTCCAATATATTACCAAGTCAATAGAGGTGAATCCAGAAATTTTACCTTTTGTAGTTGTGCATATATATATATACATATATATTATATCTAGTATATATAGTACATGTCTAGTATATATATTATATAGTAACTGTACCTACTGTGACTTAGTTAAAGTTAGTTGAATGATAATAATTTATAACTTGAACCTTAATTCTTGTTAGATGTTTCTTAAAAGATTACTCTAAGGTAGACTTTCAGATACTTGGAGAAATCTGGTAATATTGTAAGCTTGCACTTTTCTTTTTTTTAATATTTTATTTATTTATTTATTTTTTATTATTCCCCCCAAATTTTATTACACCATTTTAGACATACAATTGAAAGATGCTCATGTAGAGTTTTGGTTCTACAGTGTTCCAACACCCATCCCTCCACCCAAACCCATCTCCCATCACCAATGTCCCCACCTCCCTCCCCCTCCCACACCTTAACTACTTGGCGGGTTCTGTATGTCATTTCTCTTCTCTTTATCTCTCCCTCCCCCAAACTTTCCTGCACATTGTGGAATGCAGTGCATTAAAAGACATCACTGTTTCCACTATTTTAATTTTATTTTCCCCCAAATATCATTACACCATTTTAGACATACAATTGAAAGATGCTCATGTAGAGTTTTGGATCCACAGTGTTCCAACACCCATCCCTCCACCCAAACCCATCTACCATCACCAATGTCCCCATCTCCCTCCCCCTCCCGCACCCCAACCACCCGGCAGATTCTGTATGTCATTTCCTTCGTCCTCTATATCTCCTTCCCGACAAACTTTCCTGCTCTTCGTGGAATACAGTGCATTAAAGACATTACTGTTTCACTATTTTTAGTGGACCGCGCGGCCGCTAGCGGCGCTGCGATCTGGGCTCGAACTGGTCTTGCTGGAGTTGATCTGGTCGTGGGTCAGTTTCTCAGCGTCCGGACAGCGAAGATGGTGGCTAGTGTGATGGGCGAGTTTCATCTGGCTGCTTCCGGGACCCCCAGAGGCGATGGGCCAACACCCAAAACCCATCTGCCCTCCTTGGGATCCCATCGTCAGCTGGGCTCGGCGCGAGCCGGGCTCCAGTCTCCCCAGCCGCTTGCGAAGCTCTGCATACTGGTTCCCAGGCAGTTCCTGGGCGGGTCCACCAGGCTCGGCAAAATGGAGGAGGGGGAGTGGCTTAACCCTGACTCCATCTGGCGAATTCCCAGTGATTCCCGCTTCTGGGAGCCGCCTACCTGGGCTCGAACTGGTCTTGCTGAGTTGATCTGGTCGTGGGTCAGTTTCTCAGCGTCCGGACAGCGAAGATGGTGGCTAGTGTGATGGGCGAGTTTCATCTGGCTGCTTCCGGGACCCCCAGAGGCGATGGGCCAACACCCCAAAACCCATCTGCCCTCCTTGGGATCCCATCGTCAGCTGGGGGCTCCAGTCTCCCCAGCCGCTTGCAAGCTCTGCCTGTTTCCACTATTTTAATGGACCGCCACGGCCGCTTACAGCCGCGTGACCTGGGCTCAAACTGGGTTTGCGCTGTTAATTTGGTCGTGAGGCAGTTTCAGAGCGTCCGGACCGCGAAGGTGGTGGCTAGTGTGATGGGCGAGTCTCATCCGGCTGCTTCCGGGGGCCCCCAGAGGTGATGGGCCACTCCCAAAACCCATCTGTCCTCCCGTGGGCCCCATAGTCAGCTGGGCCCGGGGCGAGCCGAGTTCCAGCTTCCCCAGCCGCTTGTAAGGCTCTTCAGGCTATGGCTGGTGGCCCCAGGGCAGCTCCTGGGTGGGGCCATGAGGCTCAACAAAAATGGAGGGGGGGAATGGCCGACCCCTGACTCCATCTGATGAATTCCCAGTGATTCCCGCTTTGGGAGCCTCCTACCTGGGCTCGAACTGGTTTTGCTCTGTAATCTGGTCGTGAGGCAGTTTCCCAGCATCTGGACTGCACTTTTCTTTTAAGGGTTCATTGAAGGGTAAAAATTTTTTCAAGATGGTTTAATCAACCACAATATCCTGTTGAGGGATGAGTATGGGCTGTTATGGACTATTGTTTCAATTATATCTTACTGACACTCTAGTGTTTAAAGTTAATAAACATTATGCTACTTTATACCTTTTACTGAAAGATTGGTCCTGGCCTAATATATATATATATATATATATATATATATATATATATATATATATATATATATATATATATATATGGATATGGAGGTGAAATTATCCTGAGATGAAAGTGACATAGCTCTTTTGATTCCTCTTTGAGAGACCCGGATAACATTCTCATTTTACTTGTGTAGGGCCCAGGTCTCTAAGGCATATATTAATGCAGGGAGAATGGTGGAGTCAAAGAGATGTGCCCGGGAGACAGAGGTTCTTTGTCTTTTTAGCTATTTTTTTGATACTTGAAGGCATTCCATGCCTCTCTCTTCCTCCTGCGCAGCTCAGGTTTTAGGTCGTTCATCACGTTGACTTCTCGACCTAGGTACACATAACTGCTGCATTCAGAGTTGTTTTTTCCATTGAGAGTGAATGGGGCCTCTGGAACTAGTTCATTATTCATAAACATAGTTTTGTTGAGATTCAGCTATAGACCTATCTTTCCACATTCTCGGTCGAAGTCAGCCAGCATTTGTGTCACTTGGCTAATGTTTGGACATTAGAATGATGTCATCAGCAAAGCAGAGGAGGTGTAGTTTCCAACCCTCTATCTTCACTCCTATTCCTTCCCATTCTAATTGTCATATGATATTCTCAAGGGTGGCCCTGAAGAGTCTCAGGGAAATGGTAGCACCCTGCGAACCCCTCTTTGGACATCAATGATCACTTCCTTGTAGAATGGTGAGGTGAGATCCTGGTGCTAAATCTGTAATACAGCTCATGAAGGATCTTGATGTATTATTGGGTTTGAAAGCACTGTTTGACTAGGGATTCGATGACCACTTCAGTCTCCACAAAATCAAAGGCTTTCTTTAAGTCAATGAATGTGACACAGAGCGGCATCTTGAACTCCCTACAAACCTCAATGAGCTTGGTTACAGTGAGGATATGTTGGATTGTTCAGAATCCTTTTCGGAAGCCAGCTTGCTCGCATGGTTGTCCTTCAACTAATGTTCTGCCAATTCTGTTCGGGATGACTCGAGTGAACAGCTTGTAGATGATGGACAACAGGCAGATGGGGAGATAGTTGCCAATGTTGTGAATGTTTCCTTTCTTGAACAGTAGAACTGTCCTGCTGGTTTTCCATTGGGAGGGCACCTTACGTTCAGACAGGTAGCATGTGAAGAGACGAGCCAGTGTATTGATGAGTACTGAAGGCAGATTCGTCAGGTGTTCAGGTCTGACTTTGTCTGGGCCTGGTGCTGTTCCCTTCTTTACTGACAAAATGGAATATTGGATTTCAGAAGGGAGAACGTTGGGAACGACATATCCATCCTGCGGAATTTGGTATATGGGCAGGTGGATGTGGCTATCAAAGAGATATGAGTAGAAGTCATGGATAATCTTTTTCATTGCCTTTCTGGAAAATGTGATAGATCCATCAGGATGTTGGAGGGCAGTCATCTTGGTCTTATACTTGGTGAAGGACAGGCAGGTGTTGCGAATGCTTTTCCCTGCTTCTGCTGCATCTTCTTGTATTTCTGCTCTTCTCTCTGAGGTCTTCCTTTATTATAACTCTGCACTGCTTTTCAAGCTCGGACGTTAGCATTTGGTCACCTGAGGCTTGTGACTTCCCATATTGGAGAATGAGGTCAAGATTTTTTGAAGACAGAGATTCGCCATGGCGAACATGGCAGCGACCTCATGAGGCGGCGTTGGCGGATGCGGGAGTCGGGCAGTAGCAATGTCTGTCTTGGACCCACAGTGGCATGGGGAGCTGCGGGAGCAGCCTTGCAGGCTCTGGTGATGCGAGAGCAAACAATAGCGCTGAAGCTCTGCGAGGCAAGGGGGTTGGGGGCGGCGGAGCCCTAGACTGGCCATGTGGGCGGCTGCACGGCACAGTTGTGGCGAGCAGTGACAGTGAGGTGTCGGAGCCTCTTGGCTTGCAGCCCCCATTCCTGGCGACTCTGGTGGTGCCTTGGGCCCAGGCCCGCGGGTTGACACAATGACTGACACCTGGCGGTTTGTGAAGGTACACACGCTCAACAAGGACCTCCAGTGGGAAGACAGACGTGGCACAGGTCATGTGTCCTTCTGCTACGTGGAGCGGCTGAAGGGCATGTCCTGCTTGTCAGCGCTGACAGCGACGCCACACTCAGCGATGGTTACAGGTTACTCCTGGCTCTGCACTCAGGAATTACTCCTGGCAGTGCTTAGCCCAGCAAGCTACTAAGAGTATACCACCAGCACGACAGTGCCTGGCAAGCTGTCCGATGCATATTTGATATTCCAAAACCAGTATGAGGTCTATACTCAATTTATATCTGTTAAGACTACATCTCTCAAGTAACTTCTATTGCCCTGTAATGATTCTTATTCAGGTTCCTACCAAATTTCATTTCTCCAAACCACAAAGGTGGGACTCGCACCAGAGGTCCTCTTATAGTATCTCCAACTTGTCTTTAATGGTGTTAAGAAAAAGTTTTTTTTTTTCTTTTTGGATCACACCCAGCAATGCTCAGGGGGTTTCTCCTGGCTCTGCACTCAGGAATTACCTCTGGCGGTGCTAAGGGGACCATATGAGATGCCGGGGATCGAACCTGGGCAGGCATGGGCCTGCGGTGTGCAAAGCAAATGCCCTACTCGCTGGGCTATCACTCTGACCCCCAGAAAAGGTTTTTAAATGTCCCATAGTTTTCCTAGAGCATTTTAAGGCATTTACATTTCTTTTAAGAAAATTCTTATAAAATGATGCTCTTATAAAAATAGACCCAAAATCTCAAGATTTTGAAAATATCTATTTTCAAGATCTGAACATATCTAAAATCATATTTCATCATGCACTTATTATTACAAAGGAATTTTATTGTTAGAACACATTATCCGAGCTATTCTCCCTAGCAGATCAGCAGAGTTGATCACAGGCACCCGGGAGAGATGGCGGGTTCTAGCCCTGGTCCGCCACCCCAGCAGAGTCTCACAAGAACCTAGAGGACCCCCCACACCATGAGGATCACTATTTTCCACATCTGGACTCCCCTCTCCTCAGACCTCCACCCAGGAGAAGAGCTGATTACAAGACTGGTTCGCATGGCTGCTTTGCTGCCGCATGGTTCATCAATTAATGCTCAAGTTTTGAGGTGACCACAAGCGTAGCCCACCCACGCGGCAGAGCCTGGCAAGCTACCTGTGCCGTATTTGACATGCCAAATATTAGTAACAATTATAGACCTCATTCCCATGACCTGATGGAATGATTTGAGGCTCTTAATGTTCCTGGAGTGGGCAGATGCCCTTGAGTTATCTTGCATGTGACAGGACATTTTGAGATGTTACTGATGCCCACTCGAGTAATTCGCTGATCTACTGGAAGTCAAGTGATCACGTGAGCACATTATCCTTTACATGATGCTAATGAAGACAGTTTTGAGATACACACACTTAAATAATTGAGGAAAATACAGAAATATGAAAATAAAAGAACATTTATAATTTATGTCTGTTTACTGTGGATCCAATTTCTCATTTCCTTTTATTCAACTATCTTACTGCTTCTTGAATAAAAAGTGTTAAGTAAAATTTAATGCTAGAATTTTGTTTTCAAGACAAGATTTGAAGCTTAACTTTTTAAGGGAGCAAAAGAAAATGATCATCTAACCTCCTTACTTTTTATTCATTAGGAATGCTTGTCCAAGGACTTTGGTTTTATTTTTTGCAAGATGAATTAGTGATTTAATATTTTAATTAAGTTAAAGGGAGTCAAAGAAACATGAACAAGATTTATATTTATGAATATAATACTGTGTTCTTTACCCTTGCCACATTAACAAATAATTTATTTCCAGAACAAATTATGTCTTTCCAGAATACCAAAATTACCAATACATAAATCACTCATAGTCTTCAGATAAAGGTTTGATATACAAGATACAAGGGCAAATATAATTCTATAAAATCCTGAACAACCCAATTAAAAATTTAGGCAAATTAATTAACAGAAACTTGCTCAAAGAAGAAATACATATGGCTATGAAAAAATGCTCTGTATCACTTGTATTAGGGAAATGCAAATCAAAACAGTGCAAAACCATTTCACACCAATCATACTGGCATACATCAAAAAGAACATAAATAACCAGTATGTCAGTGGATGTAGGGAAATGAGTGCCCTCATTTGTTGCTGATGGGAACGATAATTAGTCCAATCCTTTTGGAAAATAATATGACAGCATCTCAAAAAACTAAGAATGAATCTTTCACATGACCCAGCAATTTCACTTCTGGGCATCTACCCAAGGATTCCAAACCTCAACTTAAAAATGACATCTGTACTCTTATGTTCATTGAAACACTATTTTATGTATTTATTTATTTTTGCTTTTGGGTCACACCCGGCAATGTTCAGAGGTTACTCCTGGCTCTTCACTCAGGAATTACTCCTGGCAGTGACTGGGGATCATATGGGATGCCAGGGATCAAACTCGGGTTGACTCCAGCAAAGCAAACGCCGTACCTCCTGTACTTTCACTCAGGTCCCCCTGAGCAAATTTTTAGAGTAAGGTTCCTTTCAGGCATGCTAAAGCATAAGTTTCATTTCTAATTTCTAATTATTTTGAAAGCAAAGTTTATAGACAAATTCAGATTTAATAATAGGAATCTTTGAACACATTTTAAAAAAGAATATGTATTATTAAATTTTAAGCAATCTACATGATTAATAAAAAATCCAATGCCATATTTAGTGGCATCCCATCAAGTTATATTTCCTTCCCCTTATTACTATGATTATTATCCCTCCCCCCCTAATTCTTTTTCTTTGTCTTAATTTAGTTTCCCTAGCAGTTAAGTTTGTCATGGACTGGTTATCCTCAATGCTAAGAAAACCACAAATCCTTAATCTGTCTGCTTACTACCATGCAGTAGAAAGAAACAAAAAGGTAACTTACTTTTGAAGTTAAAAATTTACTTTCAACTGAGATGCAGGTAGGTCAGAAACTGCTCAGAAAATCTATTAGCTTTTCAGCATTTAATAAATTGGGTTTTAAAAAGGCATGTCTTTGCCCCAGTCAATTTTATTCTTAGATGCTATTTTGTGATTCTTTTTTTTTTGCTTTTTTGGGTCACACCTGGCAATGCTCAGGGGTTACTCCTGGCTCTGCACTCAGGAATTGCTCCTGGTGGTGCACAGGGGACCATATGGGGTGCCAGGGATCGAACCCAGGTCAGCCGCATGCAAGACAAATGCCCTACCCACTGGACTATCGCTCCGCCCCCAACTATTTTGTGATTTTTTATTTTTTTTAAATATTTTTATTATACCACCGTGAGACATACAATTACAAAGGTGTTCATAATTGGTTCTTGGTAAAACAGTATTCCAGCACCCATCCCTCCACCAGTGCCCCATTTCCACCACCAATGTATCCCACCCCCTCCCGCCCACCCCTAGGCTGCCTCAATAGCAGGTAGCCCCGTTTCCTCTCTTTCTCTCTCTCTGTCTCTGCATCTCTCTCCCTCTTCTTTTACACATTGTGGCTAGCCCTGCAGATATTTAGAGTTTGTCACTTAAGTCTCTTTGTGTATATTCAATGGTGAGTTTTAATCTGCCATTACCATTTCCCACACTTAGTAAAACACTGGTATTGATTCTGTGTGTGTGTGTGTGTGTGAATTCCAGCAAATTAAAGACCCTAGAAACAGACAAACTTAGTAATGATGCTATACTAACTTTAGAATGCTATAAATTCTTTATTAGCATTTGAAATGCTTTTAAGAACGCAGTGGTAAAACAAGTGCTAATTGCAGTTGTTTTGATTGTTAAACATTGTTTTAAATTAATGACAGATTTTTTTTTAGCATGATATAGATAAGGAACTTTAAGTGACTGGTTTCAAGAAAATATATCATTCACTGTAAAAATACAGCTAATTTATTTTTCACAAAATTTATAAATTGGACTAAATAATAAAGCTTCTATAACATCTGAGTTATAAAATATACCTGTTTTCTGATGCATGTCCCTTTTCCTAAGATGACAAACTAGATTGTGAGAGAAGAGATGCAGCCTTTAAATAATAAAATCCTTCATGGACAGTTCCCAAAGTTAATAATTTATTTGGCAATTACAGTGGAACACAGAGATACTTTATATGTGTTTGCTTTATACTATAGAATTTTGTTGTATTAAAAATTTACTATGTCTGAAAAGCTATAAAACAAGGTTGATTAAAAATAAGTTTCAAATATTGAATTCTTAAACAAATAAAGTTGATGTTACTGAAATAATGTTGAAAATGTTCAATAGGTCAATACCAAGAGAATTTTATTAACAAGATCAAAGAATACCTATTAATCCTGTAAGAAAATTTCTTTTAAAGGAAGCATAAGTGCTAATTCTATGGCCAAAATATCTTTATAAACCTAAAGGCCTTATTAAAGAACATAGATAATATAACTTTAATTGTAGAACAATTTGGAAGCACAGGTAATATTTAATAGACATGTGTTAAATCAATCCATTGGTTAATTAAACAAATGATAGATTTGAAATGTATTAAACTAAATATTAAAGTCTATAGTGATATTTTAAAATGAATGTGTTCCAACAGAAAGTGACACTTATGCAGAAGCTCGAGAACAAATTTAATGAAGAAAATCATTCAATTGGGCAGAAAAAGATGTCAGTAGTATAGTATAGTACTAAACTCTTCTCCAAATTGTAGTTTAAAAAAAAGGAATTTAAAATTTTTTGTTGTGGTTGTTGTTTGGTAGTTCTGGGCATAGAACCCAGGTCTCACATGCAAGATGAGTACTTGGTCCCTGGAACCACACCTCAGTGCATAAAAAAAGGTAATTTAAATCCAAGGAGCATAGGATGGAGGTGGGTGGAGGCATGGTTAGTACTTACAAAACAAAGAAATGGGGGATTCTGGCTAAATGAACTTAATGTTCTGTTCATTCTGAAATCTGGCAGAAGTAGTCAGATGTTTCCCAAGGGAAAGAGGAAGATATGGTTTATGCTAAATTCTGCAAATGATCAGTCTCTGTGAGACTGACTGGAGGATTCTTACTAGAACTGGACTCCCTACAAAGCTCATAGGAGGTCAGGGTTTGAGGCCTAGAGCAAAAGAGATATCAATGAGTTTACCTAAATGGGTTCAAAAGATGGAAAAGTCCTTTCTTGTGTAACGCTAGATGAATTCATGAAGGAGCTTCACATCATTTGAATTTCAAGAAACTCAAATGTATGAGCCCAGTGACACTTGAGAAGATGACCAAACAAAACTTGAGCCCAGAGCTCAAACATTACTCAGAAGACAAGAATGCCCAAGCATGGCACACTGACACACCCACATATGAGTGTAACTATCTGAATAGTAGGGAAATATTGTGTAGAGTCTCTGACTGCCAGAAGCTAATAAAAAGCACAATGCTGTTATTAGGAATGTTTCCATAAGTGATGTCAAACTCCAGGACGACCGGAGATTTCAACCTGTATCTCACCATTAGATATTGTAATCAAGTATTTCCTCATCATGGACCTGAAACCAATCCTAGACCTACTGCCATTACAGAAGGTCAGTAGCCTAGGACAGATAGGCAAATGCCTGAGTCCCAAACAAGTCAAAGTTTTAGAAGAGTAGCAAACACCTTATTCAGTTTTTACATTTTTTACAAATTGAGGTAACTTTGGTTATAAGAATGTTGTGTGTTGGGCTGGAGCGATAGCATAGCCAGTAGGGCATTTGCCTTGTATACGGCCCACCCAGGTTCAATCCTCAGCATCTCATATAGTCCTCCAAGCACTGCCAGGAGTAATTCCTGAGCAAAGAGCCAGGAGTAACCACTGAGCATTGCCAGCGTGACCAAAAAAAAGAAAAGAAAAAGAAATGTTGCATGTCAAAATTCCTACACCACACTGAACTGAACTTAATCTACTCCTTCCCTATATCATTTCTATTATAAGCATCATTAAATAAACATAATTTTTATTGTCAGTCTATTTTTATCACAGAATGAATTATTGTTTCCTTTTATACTAGCTGTGAATGAGATTGTCAGTTTTTGTTATTTTCCTCTTACCTATTATAATACTCCTCTAGTTTCATCCAACTGTAGAAATTATTTTCATATTGCTGAATAACATTGTATTATACATGCGTATGTACATATATATAACATAATTTTTTATTCCCATCTTTTATTGGGCACTTGAAGTGCCTTCTTATCTATTGTTATACATAGTGTTGCAATGAACATAGATATTTACATGTTTTCAATCAGTGCCTTTGCCTCTTTGGATAGATACCAAGAAGTAGAATTGCTGGGTCATAAAAGTTCTAATTTTACAATCTTCAAATTACTATTTCCATAGAAATTGGCCAACTAAAACTCCTACCAGAGGTGAATGAGGGCTACTTTTACACTCCTAGCACTTTTTCCTAACCTTTTTGGTATAAACAATTCTCACTGGACTCAACTGACATACCATTGTCATTTTGATTTGCATTTCAATTATAATCAGTGATAATGAACTTTTATTTTTCTCATGTGCTTCTTGCCATCAATATGCATTCTTTGAAGGAAGTATCTGGCCAGCTCTATTTCCATTTTTTATGCAATTGTTGAATATCTCTCTCATTATTGGTGCTTTGGAAAATGAAGTTTACAAAATGAACTTCACAAAAGTATGAAATAGGAAATGTGACTATGGTAATTTGTACTATATGGGAAACTTATTTAAATGAGGAGGAGGCAAGATATACATATTCATTCTGTAATATAAGGAAACCAGAAAAGGCCTATTGTGTCTCTAGAAGGAAAGAAGGGGATACGTTTTAGTTAGTTAATTCAGTGTATCCCATATGGGACATATACATGTGTGTTCCTGAAATTTTGTTTTCCAAATTACCTTTTATTTGTTGCTGCAGCAAATTGATTTTTCTGGTGGAAATGATTTTGCTTTCTGTTTGAGGTCAGCCTTATGCAAGTCCTTTGTAAGCAATAACGAGTATTACTTTTTCCTTGACCTGTCAGAGAGATTTTGGTTTTTATTTATCTAAACCTTCAATTGTCATTGTTATAAAAACCTATATATGGAGTTCTATCAAAGGTCCAAGTTGTCTCTGTTACCTAACATAAATAAATCGCCTACTGGTACTAAATTTTCTTTGTGTGAAGACTATTGTACCCCAAGCATCAAAAGTAACAAAGCAAAATTCCCAAAATGCTAAAGGTAAAGATTGTCAGAAAAAAACTATATGAGCTCAGTTTCAAAAGATAAGGTAATGGATGTATTTAGGATATTTAAATAATATACTGAAATTAAATATATTAAAACATTTTGAGCCTATAGAGATATCAGTCTCTAAATTGATAAATGAGTGCAAATATTCAATTAATCCTGCAATCCAATTATTTTTTTCTGTTTTAGTTTTTACAAAATTACTTTTAATCTCCTAACATTTTCCTAAAGAACACGTTGCCTATTGGATAAAATCTAATTTAACATATGGTCTGCATGAAAAACAGTTAAAAGGTAAAAATTACCATAGTTAAGTTGCATCAACAATTATTTTCCTTTTAATAGATTTATATTTTTCTTTCTGTAATTTTGGGGGATATATCTGGAAGTGTTTTGAGCTTATTCCTGACTCTGTACTCAGTGATTACTCTTGGTAGTACACAGGCTTCTAGAATGGCAAGTCAAGCATCTTGTCTTTGTTCTGTCTCTAGCCTCCTCTACTTACTATGTCTTATTCACTGACATTTTCCCA
Source organism: Cryptotis parvus (assembly GCA_021461705.1). NCBI lineage: Eukaryota > Metazoa > Chordata > Mammalia > Eulipotyphla > Soricidae > Cryptotis > Cryptotis parvus. The sequence continues at coordinate 16,730 of JAJIBD010002955.1, forward strand.
TAAAAATGAATATAATTACATTTGCCAGAAGCAAGTGAACTGGTAACATAAGAATTACTATATAGCTGAAAGCACATAATGTTCATAATAGATAAAAAAAGGCTATTTAGAAAAATCAATTAAAAAACTAATAATCAGTATTAATTTCACAGAAAGGACATTAGTGAGTCACAAGGAGCATGATGGGCATAATGATCAGAGAGTTTCTGTCAGGGATATGCAAATAGTCCTTTAAATGCATCTCCCTAGATTTGTAAGGGTCTTTCACATTTCCTCTGAGAACAAACCCAATGCCATCTTCATACCAGCATCATCTTCCTTTCTTTTTCTCACTGCTAGACTATTTCTTTCTTTGCCTTGTGGATATTTATTTGCTTTGCTGAGATCTTTTGTTCCCGGATATTTTCAGGGTCTACCCTTTCATCTCCCCATTTCCTCCATGTTCTACACCACTTGAAAGGCAGAATCACATACACCGGTCATTCTTAAACTTTTTCTACTTGAAATCCCTTTTCACCCAAGAAATTGAACATGGACAAGGACTATGAGAACACCTTGGATTCATTACATGGTTGATAGTGAAGTTTTATTTTGTTTTGTTTTGAGGTCATACCAATTGTGCTCACAGCATACTTCCAACTCTGTGCTCAGGGATCACTTCTGGCAGAGCTGAAGGAATCATATGTGATGTTGGGCAAATTACTGGTTTCAGTGACATATTAGTCAGGCACCTTACCCCCACATTATCTCTCTGTCCCTTGAATTAGTTTTTGATGGTTATTCAGAAACTTTTGTAGTTGCCAACATTTTTACATTAAGTTATGTGATTAATGTGGGGTGGCAATTCACACTTTTAAGAAACTAATGTATGTGTGAGGAGAAGAACAAACTCTGAATGATTTCTCTCAACTGTGGTAAATAGAGCAACAAAACAGGGGGATAGACAGTATCAGAGAATAAAAAGCTCTTGGCTGTGGATTACAGAAATGACATTACCAAAGAGTTGGGGTAGGGGAGTGTGCAATGAGGGAGAATGAGTAACAGTAGGATTTTGGTGCAGAGTCTTGGGGCGATAATTTTGTGGCAGTGAGTTGCAATAACTGAATATATAAAAACATATGAATAGGCACTATTATAAACATGTGAACTAAACAAAAATAATTTAAGAAAGTATTAAAAGGGGACTGCAGTGATAGCACAGCAGGTAGAGCGTTTGCCTTGCATGCGGCCGACCCGGGTTTGACCCCTGGCATCCCATATAGGCCCCCAAGCATTGCCAGGAGTAGATCCAAGTGCAGAGACAGAAGTAACCCCTGAGAATTTCCGGTGTGACTCAAAAGAAAAAAAGTGTTTTAAAAATCAGCTAGGACTTGATCACAGATCAGTCTACATTCCCCTTGTGGATGCCAATGGGAAACTGGTACCCAGGGGAACCAGCTTTACCCAAAATTCATCTTTCTGGGCAGTCTCCGTGCTGGCATCACCTTAGAAAGTGGGTGTTACAAAAGCACTTTCTTTTGTCTGCACATGTACGTGTGCAGACAAAAGAAAAGTGCTTTTGTAACACCCACTCTAAGGTGTGTCTCATGCACACACACACACACACACACGCACAATCCCAGTCTCCTTTTCCTCATGTTGTCAAGCAAACAATAGTTATCCTTGACCTTATGTTCACATCTAGAACTTAAATTTATTTTGTATTGAAAGAATTTGAATGGTTGAAAGAATTTGAGTTCTCATTTATTCCATTCTTATATCTGAACTGACCCTACCTGACACCTTTCTCTCTAGCTAATGATGCAGTAAATTCAAGATTAGAACACCTGTGCCATAGAGAAGCACAAAAACATTTATTGCTGACTCCCTGTAAGTTGAAGTTTTCTTTTCCTTTTCTTGCATTCACTTTGAAGTTTTTCTCTCTCTAAAGAGAGATGATTCTTTAGAAAGATTCTTCCATCTCATGGTTCCAACTCAAAAGTAATGGGGTTAGGGAGAGCAGACCCAAAAGTGGTGAAAATTCTATTTCCGCTGCTCAATAATTGGGGAATTCAAATTATTTAATCTTCTAATACCACTTAACTGGTTAAAGAATGTACTGGTAATATATCAATTTGTGTCTCAGGGAAGCACAAATTATTTTATATGCTCAGCAATCAAAGCAGAATTTGGAGCAGGGGGACTTAGGTGAGTTGTAATTGGGGCGAGCTCCCAGCAGAGCACAGGAAACCACAGGGGAACCATTTGGGCCAAGGTGTTTATTTTTAACTTTAGTTAACAGGGTCACTGCAGTAACAGTTCAATGCTCAGTCTCTGAGATGCAGTATCTAACATCCTGCAAACAATTATACTCAGATAACCCTGCTCTTCCATTGTTTTTCGTATCTTCTGTCACTTTTCCAAAAGCTACTGCCCCACTTTAACATTTTTCTTTTTGTCTTCTAAGCAAAATTTATCATACTTTGTTCAAAGTTCACATAAGCTCTTGACCCTCTGTGCTCTTTGGGTTATTTTTTTCCCCCCTAAAGGATCTTGTAATGTGAAAAGATTTCAGAAAACTTGAAAACGTTTTTCTCCTATGACTATGTTGCTCTCATGTCAATTAACCCCTCCAACCTCAACACCTCCCCACACACACACACAAAATCTGCATGGTGAAGGAAAGCTCTTTTATCTAGCTTATGCCTGAAACATGAAAAATAATAAGTTATGCTTCTTCTTCTTTATTTTTTTGCTTTTTTTGGGTTACACCTGGTGATGTTCAGGGGTTACTCCTGACTCTGCACTCAGGAATTACTCCTGGCAGTGCTGAGAGACCATATGGGATGCCGAGGATGGAACCGGGGTCAGCTGCATACAAGACAAATGCTCTACCCACTGGACTATCGCTCTGGCCCTATTCTTATTGATTATTATCACTATTACTATCTTGAATTCACCCTTTCGTGTCTGAAGCACAGAGAAAAATATTTCTAAAAGGAAAACCTAGGATCATCTAATTTTATCTATAGCTGCTATGATAAGAAGAAATGTTTTAAGCCTTTACACCTTAGTATATGAACTACCTAGGAACCATTTTGTTGTAAATGAAATACTCAGCAGTTTAAAGAACAGTGAAGTCAGAGCTGCTGGTAGGTGACATGACTGTTCTTGAGTACCAGAGTTCATCAACACACAAGGTAAATGGCTTCAGGGATCATAGCCAACAGTACACATAGACTGGCTCAGTTTCAGTAGATGCTGCATTAATCTGGCTATTTGCTCGCATCTTTATTGAGGAATCAACTATGAAAATAACTGTTTTAGTTTAGGTTTCAAATACTTCTCTCTCAGCCTGATTGAAATATGTTTCTTGCTTGTCAAATATGCCTTATCTGGATAGTTTTCAGCCTTTTTAAACTGAGCTAGTGGCACAAGTAGAATAAAATGATATTTAAAGATGTGAAATTTAAAGTAGCACTGATAAGAAGAATGTTTAATATGGAAGTCAGATGCTTTCATTTTGATGGTCACATAATAGTTCAGTCACACAGGTCAGATTTACTTCTTTTTTTATAAAAGGATGAGTAATTATGAAAATTAAAGAAACAAGTAATAGTAAACAAGATTATATCTATTTATTTTTGACATCATTTAAATCAATTACTACATCTACAAGATATGAGTCAGTATTTAAAACCATCATTATTACTAAAATAAATATTATATTTGTTTATATCAGTATATGCAATGTGCTGTTTAAAAAAGTAAACTTAGAATATCAACATTCTAACACTGTTACTAAGATAATTTTCTTAATTTTCTCTGACTCTACACAACTACAAAAAACCTAAGAACATTTACCTCTTGGATAAAAAAAGCAAGGCAGTTGTTTTTGTCTCCTCATCAAGAAGTAAGGCAAATAGGAGTGCCCCGTGATACTCACCTGAGTGTCAAGGTACTCAGAAACAGGAACTCAGTTCTGGAGTGATGGCTGGCTAAGAACCTGCTCAGCTTATGACAAATGGGAGTGTCCTTGAAACTCGCCAACCAAAAGTTACAGGAAAGAATCTCTAAGAAGATGGGAAAGTCAGCAGTGAACTATCCAAGAATATTCATTAGGACTTAGAACTGTTCTACTCTAGAATTTTGAAAGAGTTTAGACCTATTATGAGGTTTGGGGGTAGAACAGATATGAAATAGGGAGGATAAACCAAACATGAATTTGAGATATACAGGTATATGTAACCCCCTTTTTTAAAGTTAAAACAAATGAAATAAATTACAACCAAGAGAGATAATAAATAATGCCAATTAATTAAAAGAAAATATAAAGTCACATGTTCACTTTTAAAAATAATTACAGGACACGGAGTATCCTGAGGTTATACCTAATTATTGCTTACTTGTGTAATGAATGCTTTTAGCTTCTACCAAAAATATTGTTATTATTCATTTTGTTTGTTGGTTTTTTTCTTAAGAGGCAATAACTCAGTTTTTAAAATCCAAGTCATACGTGTATGTGTCATGTTATGATGGCCCAATTTCTTTAACTCCATATGCATATTTGTGATATTTGAATCTTAATAACTACAGAGAGTCTTTTAATAAAGTTTCCTTAAGAAGCAGTGTTTCATAGGTATATGAACAGAGGGGAATTTTTCCTTTACTCTTTGAGTTTCCTTTCAAGCTGCTAGGACAACAAAATAACATCAGATAGATTAGGCATAAGAAAAAGAACTTCATTTAAGTACATAAGAGAATCTACTTGACTGAATTTTAGAGCTAATAAGATGAGTGTTGACTGAATTTTAGAGTCAATAAGACAACATGAGCATTTATTATAATGACTGTAATGAAGAAATGAGGGAGATTAACCAACAAGAAGAGGTCACTCATAAATATCAGTGTAATTATCCTCTTTATTCTGGAGAATCCTGCTTTTGAATGTCTAACTCTCATTATATCTTCCTCTGTATACTTAATTTACTTCAAGAAAAATCCATAAAACCAGATCATTGTCCTAACATTGATAGCTTTCCTATAGAACATGTATTTTTTTTGGGGGTCACATCTGGCAATGTTCAGGGGTTACTCCTGGTTCTGCACTTAGGAATTATTCCTAGCAGTACTCGGGGGACCATATGGGATGCCGGGGATGGAACCTGGTTTGGCCGCATGCAAGGCAAACGCCCTCCTTTCTGTGCTGTCGCCCAGCCCCTAAAACATGTGTTTCTAGAGATAACTCTAAATCTCAGTCATTGCCTCAATAGTCATTCTTCTATGCAATTAAAGGAGTGAGTGGTAATAGTTTATCTGGAAGTCTCTATTGCTCTTCATTCCTTATGACTGAGGCAATATGTGTTGGAAAGTGTCTGTTTTGGACAGATGGGAAATGCTTATTTGAAATCTTTGGAGGAAGTCAAACTTCTAAACATCAAACAGTCCACAATTATTACTTTATTTATTAAAGTCATAAAGTAACTGTCAGCAATTGAGTTATCATATTTGACATTTTAGAAATATCAGAAGTTGCCCACTACAACTCTGTCACTTTCTAAATTTCTACGAATGGAAAAATTATGCCTTCTCCCTTATTTTTTGCCAATTATATGCCTAAGTTACACTACACACTTTCTTCTGGAAAGATTACATTTCTTTAGCATTAGCATATTGTTTTCTTTAGACTTTCACTACAACTGGACATAATCAGCTACATCTTGCTCTTCCACCCTCTCTGTTGCTTTCTGTTTTCCTTGGGAGCCTGATGTTTGCACCTCTGCTTAGAAGGTTCTAAGTATCACAGTGACAGGCTTTGTCGTAATCTGGTTTGAACTCTGGTTTCTCCTCTGCACTGTCTTTAGAATAAACTCTTGATATCTAAAGTGGTTGCCAGGAGCTGTTCTGCTGCCAAGGGCTGTTGCTACTTGCTTGTCATTAAAATCTATTTCACAATTCTGTTGACCTGGGTCATAGTCGTGGTTAAAATATATTTTCTCCCTTTCTCTGATTCCTTAACTAGTCCACTAGTTAAGTCTAAGCTTAAGTTCAGTTTTCAGTTCAGTGTCTTCACTGGTTGCCTAAGTAAGATGTCCAAGGTTTCAGAACTATGTGAGATATTTTAGAGTCACTGGGTGTTTCATACCACATCAGCAGTGCTGACTATTTGATGCCATGATTCAGTCATTTCAAATGAAATACTTTTCATTTGAAAATGAAAAAAAATCACCTCATATACAGTCATAGTGGATAGTACATGTAACAAATACTCTGCTCCTTTTGGGGAGTGTACCCTTGTGGAGATTTGGGGGAGGAGGAGGAGGCAATAAGTCACTAAACCATTTAATTTCTGATAGATTCAAGCCTGTAGGGGAATGGTATCAAAATATCCCACTGGTTACTTTATAAATGACAAATTTGTTTCAGTTCATAATTCTCTAGGATGGAAGTATAAGATCAGGGGGCCAGCTTGGTTGGGGAGAGGATACCTTTTCAGGTTACAGACTTTCCATTGCATCCTCCCATGGCAGGAGAGGAGGAAGGAGGCCATAGTTATAATTCATAGCAGAAGCCAAAGTAGCAGGGAACAGAGAGGTTACTGTTGGAGAATACTGAAAATTCCTGCCTCCCAAGGACTTGCTGTGTTTAAGCTAGTGGGTAAGATCTACAGTCTTCCTCCTCTTTAGCTTGGATACCAATCCTAGCTTTTCCTGTCAGTATTAGTTATTTCTCTGTCATTGTTTAGTACTCTAAGTTCTACAAGTTCTACTTTCCATATCTTTCACAGGGATGTTGACAAGAGCATAGCAATTTATGAGCTGCCCATTTGGACTTTGGATAAATGTCACATTTCAGTATTAAAGTCAGGCAAACACTGAGGAAGTCCACAGGTTGTGCTACCAAAAAAAAAAAAAAAAAACAAACAAAACAAAAGCAGTACTTTCTTTGGGATCAAATGGTAGTGCAGTGGGCAGGACATGGCTAGCCTGGTGTATCCCCCACTCCAAAACAAACTGCTTCTGTAAATGATTTCTGCTAGGGACGTGGTCTCTGACTGGCAGGCTGAGAGCAACAGAGGTGAACACAATCCTAGTGATAGTCACATGTATAGACTGGGCTTCCGCTTACTCCAAGGCTGCTTATAAAGAGCAGCCTCTCTTATTAAGAGGTGGATTCATAGCCCATTCAATTTTAAATACTATATTTCATTGTTTAATCATTGTAACCCGCTTATAAGTCACACAGGCAAATTTTTTCCTATAAAGACTTCACATAGTGGTTGTTCTCCAATTTATTGCAAGATATATTGGCACAGAGTCTAAGATTTGAGCTCACATTTGGACCTCTTCAATGCTAGAACTTCAGCAGCTTGCACCCAAGATATTTTTGGATCCCAGATTCAAGTTTCTAGTTCTTGATGGACAAAAGCTGTAAGGGCTATTTGGGACCATAAAGAATATAAAGTGATTCCGAAACCTACAGTTCAAGGCCTGGGAGAATTTGCTACAAAATTACATGCAATGTTATTCCAGTATAAGTTGTACACTGAGAAGTTCTAAACTAAGCTTTTGAATATTAATGTCACTTGTCTTCCCATTCTTCATCGATTTACTTGAGCAGGCGCCAGCAACATCGCCATTTGTTGGGAATGAGGACAATTAATGTTACTATTTTTGGCATATCAATACACCACGGGTAGCTTACCAGGCTCTGCCATGGCTCTGGGTTCATCCCAGGGGACCCATTCTTTTTTTTTATGTCAGACCATCAACCAACTACGGCGCTCAGGGCAGAGCCTTGGGTGTAGACAAACCTGTCTGCTGTCTGCCACCTGCCGACGCAGCCAGGCACCGCAGCCACGCCTGCAACACCTCAAGGGGCAGAATGTTTGTATATCCCCCTTTCTAGAACCATGGACCAGAGTCCTATTACTTACTAGGAAGAAGACATTTTCAAACATTTTAGCAATATCTCATTTTCAATCACTGTATCACTGTATCACTGTCTTCCCGTTCATCGTCGATTTGCTCGAGCGGGCACCAGTAACATCTCCATATGACCTGTCTCATGCAAGTAGAGCCCAAGGGCACATGCTTGCTCCAGGAACATAAAGAGCCTCAAACCATTCCATCAGATCATGGGAATGAGGTCTATAATCGTTACTGGTATCTGGCATATCAAATATGACACGAGTAGCTTGCCAGGCTCTGCCGTGCGGGTAGCATACTCTTGTAGTCATCTCAAAATCCAGCATTTATTGATGAACTGCGCGGCCGCAAGCGGCCACACAAGCCGGGTTGTGATAGACTGGTCTGCTGGGTGGAGTTCTGACGAGGGGGAAGTCCGGATGTGCAAAATGGAGGTCCTCATGGAGTGGGGGGTCGTCTGGCTTGTTGTGAGGCTCTGCTAGGGTGGCGGGCCAGGGCTAGAACCTGCCATCCCTCCCAGGCACCTCATGAGCAGCTGGGCACAGTGAGAGCCAGAAGCAGCTCTGCCCCATGTCTGTCTCTGGACCAGCATACCTGGGCCAGATTCTCATTTTCAATACTTCCTGAAAATTTGAATCTTTGTTTTTCTGGAAAGATTTTTGTGGCTGCTTCCTTGATCAATATTCAGTGGAAGTCATCTCCAATAGCAAACATACAAACAATAGACACCTGCCATTCTCAATGGTGGATTTAAAAGCTCATAAGTAAGTATAGATCTACTTGTGAGGAAATAAACATTTCAATCTTTTTTTCTCAAAAAAAACAAACACTCTACAGGCTAATCACAGGCAGTGTCTGAGAGCTCAAGTGCTTGCAATGGGAGTTAGGATTATTCCTGCTTCTATCTGACTCCTTGAATATGTTTTTTCGCTTGCAGGCCTGCACTAGTGCCAGCCTCTACTGATCCACTAGCTCTTGTCCATGGAGCTCCACTCATGTTTCCCACTGCCCTTCAGAGGAAAGCCTCTTCAGTGCTTCAGCATGATCTGAAGCACAGTCTCCCTTTCTCTATTGCATGTCATGGCATCCAGATACCTGGATCATTGGGTTATCCAAAATGTAGCCTAATGTAACCCAGTTATGTTAGGATACATTTATTTCTGCCCTTTTTCATATCTCCTGTGTCTCTCCTTGAAAATGCATGGCTTTGTCAGATATTTTTCTTGATAGTTTATCAAGGTCTCTATTTTACTCCATGTGTCATTTAGTTGAGAGAAAGAGGTCAGTCTAGCATCTTCATTGGTCTGCCATCTGACAGATTGTGTTACATTGGTGTTGCAGGTGTGGCTGTGGTGCGCCTGCAGGTGGCAGAAGGAGACAGGCTTGTCTACACCCAGGGCTCTGCCCTGTGGGCCCTGAATGCTTGACGGTCTGACATAAAAAAAAAGACTGGGTCACCTGGGATGAACCCAGAGCCATAGCAGAGCCTGGCAAGTTACCGTGGTGTATTTGATATGCCAAAAATAGTAACAATAATTGACCTCTTTCCCAACAAATGGAGATGTTGCTGGCGCCTGCTCGAGAAAATCTATGAACAACAGGAAAACAAGTGATAAAAGTGACAAATGATATAAAAAAAGAAAGAAAAGAGAGATTTATCAGGGTGAAAACATAAGGTATATGCAATTTAAAGTATAATATATCACATCAATTCTGAGTTTGTATTAGTTAACCTTTACTCAAAACATTGATTACATACATCCCCATACCCAATCTAATATCACATTATTATATTTTAAGTCTTTACCTATATGAGTAAAATGGTGTCATACTGTAATTTTATTCATAATTTGAATTTATTTTGAGGAAATTAGTAATTTATTTATTTTTAAGTGGTGTTATGTTTATATTATTTTCAATTTTAGGTTTAGATTATCCTGTTGCTTCTTGATTTTTTTTTTTTTTTTTGCTTTTTGGGTCACACCCGGCAATGCTCAGGGGTTACTCCTGGCTCTGCACTCAGGAATTACTCCTGGCGGTGCTCGGGGGACCATATGGGACGCCGGGGTTCGAACCCGGGCCGACACAGGCCGGCCACGTGCAAGGCAACGCCCTACCCGCTGGGCTATCGCTCTGGCCCCGTTTCTTGATTTTTTAAAAAATGTTTTTATCCCAACCACTCTACTATAACTTTTGTTAAAGTAGATTGCAAATTTCAGATGGACATCATTCATTCCTCATTAATAATCAACCAGTATTTGTACTGCATTAAGTTTACGAGTAAAAGTCCAAGCAGACCTTACATGCAACTGACCCCTTTGTCCTGGTTTACCTGTTTCTTGCTCTTCTTCTGGTAACCTATAGATGGTCTATAGTCTCACAGCATATTAAAAAAATCCTTCTATGTATTTATTATTTTTTCCAATTTACTACATAACTTAAATCTTAAGTCTTTGTCCTTCTCTGACTTTTTTCAACTAATCAAATACCCCCAAGGTAGAGCTATGTTGTTTTAAGTGGCAAAATTTCAACTTTTTTTGATAAGTTACTTTGTTTTTTTCTGGACTATGATGACACCTGACAGAGTTTGGGGGCTTCCTTCTGACTCTATGCTCAGGCATCTCTCTTGGAATTGCTCAGGAACCAGATAAGCTGCCAGGGATCAACCTAAGCTAGCTACAAGCAAGAAAAGCTCCTTACCTCTGTGCTACCAGCCACTTAATATTTATTTTTTTGTATGTGTACTGCATCTACATGATCTTTTTGTCAGTTGATGGACATTAAGTTGTTTCCAACTCTTGGTTGTAAATTCTGGTATAATAAACAGTGCATATTTCTTTTCAGATTGACAGTTAGTTGTTATGAAATTTCTGTTTTCACTTTTCTGAAAAGTCTATATGCCACTTTATTTAATGTGTGCTTTAATTCATCTTTCCAGCAAAAGTGTTTACGTTAATTTCCCTTCTCTTGATGTCCTCCTCTCCAACACTAGTCATTTCTTATCTTTTGGTTGATAGACATTCTCACAGGTATGAGGTCATATCTTGTGGTTTTCTTGTTTCCTGTGTTTTATTTGCATTGAGGTTTGGGTCATTTTTTTAGTTGACTGTATCAAGAGCTCTTTACATATTAGGGGAGTTAACATTTTTCAATGTGTTGCAAAGGTTTTTGGTTTGTGTTTTGGCTTGTACACATATTATTTCTAGGCAAAAATAAAGCTCTTTTGTTACTGAACATTTAGAAAATAAATGAGAATTAAGTCCCTGAAACTTAATTCCAGGGACTTAGTTCTCATTTTCAGTCCCTGAAACTGAGGTAAGCCTTTCGTGTGCAAGTGATTCTAATAAATTAGAATTTATTTTTCTGGAAGATTTTTTCATTTCATTTTATTTAATGTAGTTTAGCATTTAATGATAAAATTTAATATTTTTGATAGACAATGTTCCCGTAGATCATTGATTTACAAAGTTATGGCACCTTCACCACTACCAAAATGTCTCTTACCTTCCCCCATTGTAGTATATCACCTCTAGATTTCCTTTCCTTCCTCCCCTCTTCCCTCCCCAGATTGGTTAAAAATCTCAGTTTTGCAATCAAAGCCCAAGGATTTGAGGATTTGTCCTCATTTGTCTTGGTCTATTTTTTTGTTTTGCTTCTCTAGTCACCACAAATGAGTGAGATCATCCAGCATTTTTTTCTCCTTCTGACTTATGGAGTGGGGTAGAGGTGGAAATCTCAGATATAATGGAGAAATCACATGGGGAAATTTCACTTAAACCCTTCAGAGGACAGTGTCTGATCATAACAGCTTGATCATAACAAAATCCTATTATGAAATGTGGGAAGTGTAAAAACACAGTGAATGGGGTATGTAATGAGAATAAACACACTAAATCTTGGAGAAAGTTGCACAACAATTTGTGAGTCTTGTACTACAAGGTGTGGGTTCAATGAAATGAAAAAAAAAACCCAGAGAATTTTATGCCCAACATTTGATTGCAATATAGAAATCTTTCATTTCTTTGGTGAATAATTATTAAACTAGGTACCAGAATGAATATTACTCAAACAATAGACCATGCAGACCTATTATATAATTATTAATTGTACATAATTTGTTTGACATTCTTTTTTACCTCCTTTTTAGAATTTTATATCCAATTTTGCATAGTATTCAAACTTTCTATTGTTGATTTGTATGCAGGTTCAGGCATACAAATCAACAATAGAAAAACCCTGTGCTTAGGATTCCTGGCTAGAACCCCAGCCACGTGTAGGCGTAAAATGGCTGCCACCACATGTTAAGGCCCTGTAAAGAGGAGACAAAGACAAGACTCCCAAGAAGGGTGCGAGCTCACAGAGAGTCCAAAAAGAGTGTGAGAGAGGAAGCAGGCTAGTTTTAAACCCCTGCAACTCAGACCTCCCTCCACTGTTATGGAAAGCAGGGAGGGTCAAATGCCCTCAGGTAATTTCTTCCAGCACCTCACCTAGGCCCTTCTATATGCTAATGTCTTGAGCCAAGATCTGCCTGGAAAAGCCTTTATAGGATAGAGAAGGGGGTTTCTGAGATGGCATGTCTCTGTACCAAAGACTAATACTAATGCCAGTTAAATATTTCTCCAAGCCTTCACTAGTCTCGTCTACTTCACGGTAGTTTTGTATTTTGGTTGACTTTAAGTTATCAGGGAGCGATGCGTGCTTGCTTGGAGGCAAATGCATTTCTCTCTCTGTTACTTAGGGATCCAATGTGGCCAGGCAAATATGTTGGTAAGATCTAGCTAGTCCCCGACGATTGTGGTAGCATGAGAGAATATTTATACCAGCTAGTACAGAATACATGGTCAGATAAACTGCCTCATTTAGACTACCCCCCCTTATCTACGAAGTGATTTGCATGAGGCAATCCAGAACAGATGCAGAGGCTCTTAGGGAGTCCTGCAACACCCAAGTATTCATCATTTTAGTTTCTCAGACAAGTTTTTATACATAGAGTGTGCTAAGGAAAATCTTAATGTTGTGATATAAATTACTTCTAGAGGGGCCTTTAACCAGTACCCAGATGCCCCAGGGCCACTATTGGAGGTATTTGGCCAATCAGGTGGGGAAATTCAATGCTATGGCCTCGTGTTCCTTGGAATAAACAGTGTAGTGGGTTATTCCCACTGTACAGAAGATGTCCAGGGATGAACTTGGTTCCCAGTGCTATGGGGCCTTTTGGTGCTGAGATTCAAATTTTGTGCTTTGTGTCTGCTGTTAATCCCTAAAGTACTTTCTTGATTCTTTGTGAAGTAAAACTTAACTTTAAGTTCAAGCTGAATCTTGTGACACTACCCTGAAGGGGAGAAAGATGGATAGGTTAGCCCTGTGGGACACATAGAGGGAAGAAGGCACTCTGGTATGAAGTGTGGTTTGAAATCACAAATGCTTGAGATAATCACTGTATCACTGTATCACTGTCTTCCTGTTCATCATTGATTTGCTCAAGCGGGCACCAGTAACATCTCCATATGTCCCGTCTCATGCTAGTAGAGCCGAAGGGCATCTGCTTGCTCCAGGAACATAAAGAACCTCAAACCATTCCATCAGGTCATGGGAATGAAGTCTATAATTGTTACTGGTATTTGAGATGTTCATTAACATAAAAGTAGTGTACATCACTGTATTACAGTAAAAATAGGAGTGAAAGTATAAGAAGGCTGTGATGATTTTAAAGAGTTGCATGATCATTAATGACAAAGATTGTCTAAACAAAGCATTACCTAATTTAGTATTCACTGTATCACTATATCACTATCTTCCCGTTCATCATTGATTTGCTTGAGCGGGCACCAGTAACATCTCCATATGTCCAATCTCATGCAAGTAGAGCCCAAGAGCACCTGCTTGCTCCAGGAACATAAAGAGCCTCAAACCATTCCATCAGGTCATGGGAATAAGGTCTATAATTGTTACTGGTATTTGGCATGACAAATACGACACGGGTAGCTTGCCAGGCTTTGCTGTGCAGGTAGCATATTCTTGTAGTCATCTCTAAATCAAGCATTTATTGATGAAATGCGCGGCCGCAAGTGGCCACGCAAGGCTGGCTGTGATAGGCTGGTCTATCTAAAAGGAATTTAGTATTCCCTTTTCCATAATGTCATTCCCAGGCAAACTCATATATATATATATATATAAACTAGCGAGGGACAAATTGGGGAAAAATAAATAGTGACCATTAATTTTTCTTTTGTAGGGTGATGAAAATACTTCAAAATTTAGTGAAGTGATCAATGTATGTTTCCATGAATATACTAAAAATTATTGAATTATATGCTTTAAATTGATAACCTGTATTATCTTGCAAGCCTGACAAGCTACCCATGTCATATTTGGTATGCCAAATACCAGCAACAATTATATTAGGTCATTCCCAGGACCTAATATAATGGTTTGAGGCTCTTTATGTTCCTGAAGCAAGCAGATGCCCTTGGCTCTACTAGCATGAGACAGGACATATGGAGATGTTACTGGTGCCCTCTTGAGCAAATCGATGATGAACGGGAAGACAGTGACAGACAGTGATTATCTTGAGATTATCTCAATTAAAACTTTTATAAAAACAATTTTGCTCTCTGAAAAATTAACAAAAAATTTTCACACAGAGAATGACTACAGACTAAGTAAACAAATAGAACCTCAGAATCACAGACTGCTAAGCACACAAATAAATAATTTATGAATGGTGTCAGCAAGAAATAAAAACAACAGTATATATGGACCCTCTAATATTTAATGAGCTGTAAATGTAGAATACAAAACATGAATATATATATAATATTTAAAATTATGAGAAAATTTTGAGATGTTAAGGTAAAAAACTGTCAAAACATAAGTAAGGTAAGAAGAAAAGTATGCCAACTTACACTGAACTTCATCCAGAATTACTAAAAATAATGTATTACTTTACTTTTTAATATTTGAATTTTTAATTGACACACTATGGTTTACAATTGTACTAATGACAGAGTTTTTAGTTTTTGATCAAATTAACATGAGATAGACCGTTACAAAGCTGTTCATGATTGAGTTTCAGTCATACAGTGTTCCAGCACCCATCTTTCCATCAGTGCACATTTCCCAATAGCAATGTCACCAGTTTCCCTCTATCCCTAACCATAATATATCTATATGACAGTCACTTTTCTTCTCTTTCTCTTTTCTTTTATGCATTGTGGTTTGCAATACAGACACTGCAGAATTATTATGTAAATCCTCTAACCTACATCCAATACTTAGTTATCGTCTAGAGTTATCATTTCCAACTGTTATTGTCAAATTAGTTCCTTCTCTATCTTACCTGTTCTCTGCCCCCTACCTAGTTGTGGTAGATTCCAACCATTAACAAGTCCTCCTTACCGCAGTTTTCCCTGGCCTTGGACATTGGACCCCTACTATTCTTTTTTTTTAAATCACAAATCAATGCAGTCATTCGATATCTGTCCTTTTCTTTTTGACTCATACTCTCCACGTCCATCCATTTATAGATAAATTTCTTTTTTTGTTTGTTTTTTATTAGGTCGCACACAGCAATGCTTAGGGCTTACTCCTGCCTCTGAACTCAGGAATTATTCCTGGAAGTGCTTGAGGGATCATATGGGATGCCAAGATTTGAACCCGGGTTGGCCGCATGCAAGCCAAACACCCTACCTGCCATGCTATCACTCTGGCCCCAAAATAGACAAATTTCATGACTTCATTTTTCCTAACAGCTCCATAGTATTCCATTGTGTAGACGTACTATAATACTTCATTGTGTAGACGTACCATAGTTTCTTTATCTCATTGTCTGTTCTGGGGTACTAAAATCTCAAATCAGACTTAAATCCATAAGTTACATCAAAGAAAATGTCAGTGAAATCCTCCACAACACTGAAGCTAAAGGCATCTTCAAAGATGAAATGCCATTCACCAAGCAAGTGGAAGCAGAGATAAACTGGACTACATTAAACCAAGAAGCATCTGCCCCTGAAAAGAAATACTGACCAAGATACAAAGTTAATCATGGAGTGGGAAATAATATTTACCCAACACTCATCTCATTAAGGTTTATATCCAAGGTATATAAAGAGCACTGGTGGAGCTTTACAAGAAGAAAACAGCAAACCCTATCAAAACATGGGGAGAAGAAATCAACAGAATCTTCCTCAAAGAAGAAAAATCAAATTTCCAAAAGGCATCTGAAAAAAATGCTCTTCATCACTAATTAACAGGGAGATAAAAATCAAAACAACAATGAGATATCATCTCACACTACAGAGCCTGGCAGACATCCAAAAGAACAAGAGCAACCAATGACAGCAGGGATGTGGGGAGAAAGGGACTCTCATTCACTGTTGATGGGAATGCCAAGTGGTCAAGCCTTTTTGGAAAATTATATGGACATTCACAAAAACTAGAAATTGAGCTCCTATTTGAACCAGCAAGTACTGCTCTGGAAATATACCATGGAATCCAAGAGCACACAGCTGAAGTACCATCCGCAATTCTATGTTCATTGCAGCACTATTCCCAATAACCAGAATATGAATGGTTTTTTTTGTCTACATTTCAACACCAGGTCCTTAACCATTGTTTCAAGGTCTTTAAACCCCCACCCCAGACACTGTAGACTGATCTGTAGACAAGATCATTTTTATTTATATATTTATTTATTTGCTTTTGGGTCACACCCAGCAATGCTCAGGATACTCCTGGCTCTGCTCAGGGGACCATATGTGATGCTGGGGATTGAACCCGGATCGGCCACAAGCAAGGCACACACCCTACCTGCTGGACTATCGCCCGGCCCAGACAAGTTCATTTAAAAATATTTTATTATACCGCCATTAGATATACCATTACAAGATGTTCATGTTTGAGTTTTGGTTCTACAGTGTTACAACACCCACCCTCCACCGATGCCCATTTCCCATCACCAATGTCCCTACTTCCCTCCTCCTTCCCCAGCCTGCATCCATGGCAGGTTCTTTTTCTCCTTTCTCTCTCTCTCTCTCTCTCTCTCTTCTCTCTCTCTCTCTCCTTCTCACTTCCCTTTCTTACACATTGTGGATTGTAATATATTCTAGAACATGATTTGTTCCACTAGATTGATGCACTGTGGCTTGCGACCTTGCAATTTGGGGAGGCTCTCCCCCATGCAATAGACAAGTTCTTAAGAGGTATTAGACACAACATTTAAAAATTAACATGAAAAATAAATTATTTACCAAAGGCAATCACACAGAAAGCAGTGATTCCAACAAATGCAATAGAAAACTGACACAATTTATTTACAAAATGCTACTAATTTAATGAATAAAATAGAAATATAGATCAGTGTTGCATAATAGATGCTATTTTTAAATAGCATTAGTGTTTTAAATTGATATGTATTTCAAAAGGAATATTTTTTAAACAGTTTAAAGATGTTCTAATTAACATAATAGATAACAAGGTCATTTTATTTTATTTTTACCAAATTAATAGAAAAGTATATTCCTCTTTATAATGAATCCAAATTTCAAAACCAAATTTTAGAAGGTGCCTGTCTAGATAGTAGAGTGGAGGAGGTTAACACTGGTGGTAGAATGGGTGATGGAACATTGTAGGTCTAAAACCCAACTATGAATAAGTTTTTAAATCACGGTTTTTTGATAAAATAAAATTTAGGGAAAAAATGAAATTCTTATACCCATAAATATGAGCCCAGCTTGCCAGAGTCCCATCCTCCAGTGAAGCCTATTTCAATCCCAGATATGCTTGAATCAGAGACACAAATACACGGGGTAGTGCTGCTACCTCCTGTCCCCGTGCTTGGCTGATCATAAGGCATCTGGGAGGGAAGGCGAGTTCTAGCCCTGGCCTGCCATCCCTATAGAACCTTGCAAGAAGCCAGAGGAACTCCCACAGCATGAGGGCAGCCATTTTCAACATCCGAACTGCACAGCTCATCAGAGCTCCACCCAAAGAAAAGCCAGTCTCTCCCATTGTGTGCAGCCGTGTTGTGACTATGCAGTTCATCAGTAAATGCACAAACTGAGAGCCTACTACAGAGAGTATACCACCCACATGGCAGAGCCTGGCAAGTTACTTGTGACATATTTTATATGCCAAAAACCAGTAGTAATTATAGACCTCATTCCCATGACCTGAACTGTTGCAGGACTCCTAAGGGCCGCTGCATCTGCTCTGGATTGCCTCCCGCAAATCACTTCATAGATAAGGGGTAGTCTAAATGTGGCAGTTTATCCGACCATGTATGCTGTACTAGCTGGTATAAATATTCTCCCATGCTATCACAATCATCGTGGGACTAGCTAGATCTTACCAGCATATTAGCCTGGCCACGTGGACCACGTAAGTAATTAGACCAGAGAGAAATGCTGTTTGCTTCCAAACAAACAAGCATGGCTCCCTGATAAAATATAAAACTACAATGAAGTAGAGGAGACTTGTGAAGGCTTGGAGAAATATTTAACTGGCATTGGTGTTGATCTTTGGTACAGTGACATGCCATCTCAGAAACCCCCTTCTCTACATTTCAAAGGCATTCCCGGCTCAAAACATTAGCACAGTAAAGGCCCTAGGTGAGATGCAGGGGAGGGATTACCTGAGGGCATTTGACCCTCCCTGCTTTCCATAACAATGGGAGGAAGGTCTGAGTTGTGGGGGTATAAACTTGCCGGTTCCGCCTCTCCCGGGCCTCTTCTTCCCGGTGGGATCTCGCCTTGTGAGCGTTTATTCCCCTTGGAAGTTTTACACGTGGTGGTCGCCATCTTGGCCTACACGTGGCTGGGGTTCCTAGCCTGGAATCCTAAGCATCGGGTTTTTCCTTTTGCTGATTTGTATGCCTGAACCTGTGATAAGTAAAGCCTTTTAAAACCACATCGGATTCCTGAGTGTTCATCCATTCCTCGCCGGCTTCAGAGGTAGAAGGGAACTTCGCTTCCCGGCACTGTCGGGACCCCGCGGAGCGCCCGACACTGAACAAATGGTTTGAGGCTCTTCATGTTTCTGGAGCGAGCAGATACCCTTGGATTACACTAACACATGACAGGATGTATGGAGATGCTACTGGTGCCCACTCAAGAAAATTGATGAACAAGGGGAAGACAGGTGATACAAGTGACAAGTGAAACTGATAAATGAATTCAGAAAAATATTTCTTGAGACTAAAGTCAAAGAAAACCCTAGTATAAATAAATGTACTAATTCATAGAAAAATATCACTGGGAGAAAGAACAGAAAAGACAGAAGTTTAATGACTAAGTGAAGATAATCACAATATGTCAACAAAACAGGTTCATAATTTCATTTCAAAATATACTGTTAAAGATTTAGAAAATTTAGTTTGCAAAAGAAAGATTCTGGAATTTAAAATATTGGCTTAAATATTGGTAGAAATGAATTCTTTCCCTGCATTGCTTTTTAACAAAATTAAAAGGAATGTACAAATAAGAAATAACAATGTGTTTACATAAAACCTGGAAGGCAAGAAAGAATGGGAAGCAATCCAAGGGAAATTGCATAAGTTTAACATTTCAAAGGAAGGTTATAATGAGTCTATAGGTTATGAGGAATCAACTAGTAACTATGTCTCCTTTTGAATAGTCTCTACCAAGTCTCCTCTCTCTCTCTCTCTCTCTCTCTCTCTCTCTCTCTCTCTCTCTTTTTTCTTTAGGTTTTGGTGCTACACCTGGTCCAGCTCTGGGCTCAATTCTGGTTCTGTACTCAGTGGGTCTCCTGGAGGACTATATGCAGTGTCAGATCTCCATGGCTGCTTACAAGGCAAACAATGTATGACTTTTCTGTCTTGGTTTATGCTTTTTCTAGCGCCAGGCTAGTTGCAGTAAGGCAACCGCAGTATTCTGTCAAAAACTAGATTAGATCGTACTGCTCCTCAGCTCAGAGCTCCAAAATTATTCCTCATATCTCTCTGGAAACAGTAATGATTTGATGACATTTACTTCTTTGATTTTCTTTTCATTTTCTCTTTATGCCATTTTTAGTTAAACTATCATTTACACAGACCAAGACTATGCCTCTTCAGAGCCTTTAATTAACTTGATGAGCTACCAGGACCCTTTGAAGAAATCTACAAATAAAAAAATTAATCAAGTGCCCTTGGGGGGCATCAATAAGTTTTGAGTGTAGAAGAGTCATTCAAATGTTTAAATATTCCTCTTGACAATCCATGTCAGTTGGCAGTGTTCTTCCCTCAGATACCATCAAGGCACATTTATCTGTGTTTTACTCTCCCAGTGACCACCTGTTTCAAACTAGAGACCTCTGATTTGCCCTTAGGTGCTCCACATCTTAACTTTTCTAGTTACTTAATAGCTTCAAACATAGCAAATTATTTAATTTAACACATATTTATCATCTATCTCTAAAACTCTGGAACACAAAATTCTTAGTGGCAGATTTTCTTGCCTATTTTCTTATTATCCTAAAAGTCATTGATATGCATTTGGTACATAAATAAATGAATGATGAATAATTGATATACATGGATTTATAAGACATGCTAAAATAAGGACTTTAAGTATAAGGAAAATAATATATACATAAATGAAAACTATAAACCAATAGAAGATTATTAAATGCCTATAAATATCTAAAGAAAGTTACAGAAAGTATCATAAATAATAACTTTAGCTGGTGAACTCTTAGTAGAAAGAGAAATTTTTGTAAGGAGACTCTTCCATAATTATATGTTCTGCCTTGAAATGATACATCTACTTGAATCACAGTTTATTAGTCATTAACTAAAGAAAGTCATAATACCAAACCTGACCAAAAATGGGATAAGGATATACAAATTACGGGAAAGCAGGATATTGGAAATATGTATGAGTAGCACTGCTATGTGATGCAACTGTGTTCCAAAATTGGTAAAACAATTTAATTTATCAGGATCAATAAATTTCTAATTAAATCAGTTCAGAATATACTCTGGCTATAAAATATAACTAGGTGTTGATTTAATTAAAAATAAGATTTTTATTATTTTACATATCAAAAAATAAAGTTATATAATGAGTTTGACTTTAAGGATTGAGGGTCCTAGATATATAAAAGGGCTTAAGGGACTAGCCTTACATTTCACCAACCCCAGTGTGATTAAAGTTTGATGTCATGTATTGCTGGTAGATACAGTTCACTCCGAGCACACAGTTCACTCTGAGCACACAGCTCTAAATCTATTTGTTCTACTCTTTGCTACAAGTCTCTTCTAAACTTATTCAAATATCTTCCTCTGTTAAGTTCTCTAGCCAGGTGCTAAGCACGGGATCAAGTGCAGTCTAGGAAATTGAAGCCTCCAAAAAGCTCTTCCAAGAAACCTGGGTTAAACTTTTATAAAATACTTATTCGAAATAGCACACATGGACATAGCTTTGGTTTCTTTAAATTTCAAAGGATGACTAAGCAGGTGACAGTTACTCTTTTGAGAAGAATCCCCTATACTATGTTCCACCCCAGCTTTTCATTTCTGGATCTTAAACATTATAATCACTTGTATCACTTGTGATTCACTTGTCTTCCCGTTGCTCATCAAATTTGCTCGAGCAGGCACCAGTAACATCTCCATACATCCTGTTGCAGGCAAGTGTACCCCAGGGTATCTGCTTGTCCAGGAACAGGAAGAGCTTCAAGCCATTTCTTCAGGTCATGGGAATGCGGACCATAATTGTTACTGGTTTTTGGCATAACAAATAAAACATGGGAAGCTTGCCAGGCTCTGCAGTGTCAGTGGTATACTCTCAGTAGAAGGCTGTAATCTCGAGCATTTACTGATGAAACTCAAAAGAGGAAGGATCAGGTTTTCTCTTGGTGGAGCTCTGTGGAGCTGTAGAGTCTGGATGTTGAAAATAGCTGACCTCATGGTGTTGGGGGGTTGTTCTGGTTTCTTGCTAGGCTCACTGGGATGACGGGTCACAGCTAGAACCTGTCTAGAACTGTATACAGTGTATAAATGTTAAATATCCTGGGAAGAACCTGATCTGAACATCTAGTACTACTAAGAGGGTCTGGCATGTCTGTCTTCCGGGGTAGCTGGCATGGAGGTGGGGGGGAAAGGGCAGAGGAGCCCAAATCCCTCTCCAAGTCCGGTCAGCGTGGTCCCTCCCCAGAATGTGTGAGCAAACCCTTATGTATCCATCAGGTACATAGAAGAAAACATAGTTAAAACACTTCACAACATCAATTCTAAAGGCATCTTCAAAGATGAAACAAGACTGACAAAGCAAATGGAAGCAAAGTTAAAAAATTGGGATTATATAAAATGGAAAAGCTTCTGCACCTCAAAAGAAACAATGGCCAAAATACAGAGACAGCCCACAGACTGGGAAAGAATATTCACTTACCTCCCATTTGATAAGGGGTTAAACATTATAATAAACCTTTTTATTCCCAACTCTGAAAACAAAAATCTCCAACTCTCAGCGAGAGCCAAAACCCACGGAGGGAGAAATTCAGAGAGATCTCTTCTTTCTCAATCACACATTTTTCTGTTGCTTTCTACAACAATTTTTCTTTTTAATGAAGTAATTATTTCCCTAATAAGGTTCTGGGGACTAGAGACAACTAGTCCAGAGAACTGAGTTTGTGGTGGGAAGAGGAGTAGAGGGGGTTGATAAAGGAGAAGGACCTTTGGGATCTTGGTGGAGGGAACGGGTTACTCTAGAAATGGGTGTGGTGTTATGATGAATGCATTAAACTACATTAAAAGTATTACAAATCACAGTGACAAATAAAAATTTAGAATGTTGGGCTGAACTCAAGGTATAGAGGGTAGTGCACTTGCCTTGCACAAGGATGCCAAGTTCCATTCCTGGCATCCCATATGGTCCCCCTGAGCAGTGTCAGGAATAATTACTGAGTTCAGAGTCAGAAGTAACCTCTGACTATAATTGGGCGTGACCCAAAAAGAAAATATTTCGATGCAAAATATAATGTCATGTACAGGCAATAGCCAGAAAAGAAGAAATTCTGCCATTTTTGACAAAATTAAAGAATTTAATCAGATTATAGCAATAAATATAAACAAACAAAAAAGACAAATTAAAAAATTTAAAACTAAACTGGAGAACTGTTTACAGGAGCCCCAACTTTTTTTAAATAGAAGCACAGAGGTTTTAATGATTCTCAATAAACTTATACACATAAACACAGCTGCCAGGATTACAAACACATAAGACCTTAGAAGACTAAGAAGCTTTCTATTGAAATTGACCCTTTAAGGAACCCAAGGAAGCAACAATGGGACCATAGTTTATAGCAGGCTAGTCAGGCTCAGCTGAGCTCATTCCTCAAAACCTTCCCAGGGACCCAACGATGCTAAATTTCTTTCCATTGTGCCTCACTCCTTCCACCACTAGTCCTGACATCAGGAGGAAAATTGTTCCCAGATAGAAGCGATCCCAGCAGGACTTGCTTGCATTACTGCAATTCCCTTTCATCATTTTTCTTTTTTGCCATTATTAGCATGTTCAGTGTGTTACTTCCTGCACCATTCTTTATTTTAAAGCATGATCACTAACAAGGACAGTGTTATTTTATTTTATTTTTTTAATTTTTTATTTTACCACCATGAGAACAACATAACAAAGATGTTCATAATTGGGTCTCAGTCATATATTGTTCCAGCACCCATCCCTTCACCAGTGCCCCATTCCCACCATCAATGTCCCCACATTCCCCTCTCTCAACTCCAGAGCAGGATTTCTTCCTTTGCTCCCTTTCTCTCTGTCTCTCTCATCTATCCTTCATCTTCCCCAATCCTTATTATATACCATGTGATATATAGAATTACAAGGATGTTCATAATTGGGTCTCTTCAATACAGTGTTCCAGAATCCATCCCTCCACCAGTGCCAATTCCCACCACCCAATTCCCAAACACACCCACCCAAACCCTGCCTGCCCCATTGCAGGTGAATTTCACTTATCTATCTCTTTGTCTATGTCCCTGTATTTCCCAATCTTTCTTCTATTACACTTTATGGCTTGTCCTATGGATACTAATAATGTGTGATGTACCTATCTGATTATTTAATAGTGTTATAGTGTGACATCATTATTCCTAATTCCCCATAACCTCTCCAGTTTGATGCAAATAAAATGATTGTTGAATAGTACAAGTGAGAAAGATCCTGAAAGGACCTAGTGCTAAAATACATTGAGTCAAAGATTAAACTGCTCCATGTGCCTGTGCAGCCTTGGATCTGGAGTTCTGTCTTGTGGAAGTTGGCTGTGGTGGCTGGAGCTCAGGGCCACACCCACAGGGCCCGGAGGCTGGGGACTGAGTGGAGGTCCCTCAATCCTTGCTCCAAGTCCAGCAGGTGCGGCCTCCTGCATGGTGAGCAGGCCCTAGGAGCTATGTAGGACACAAACAGGCACTGGCCGAGCCTTTAGACAGTGTTATTTTAACCTGAATTTTGTGCTGATGCATTTGAGGTGATAGTACTGAAAACTGAACCACATCAGAGGACTGAAAACTTAATATTATTTGGCAATGGCACCCAATTATGTGGGATTCATGGACCTTATTGTTTATTTTTCAGTGTCAGGTCCCCCACTTTTTTCCCTCAACTCCCTGTTGCCCATATCCAGCCTAAAGATATAGTTTGTCACCTGCAGGACAGAGAGAAAGAGGTCTTTTTTCACTTGTCTGCTTCTCTGTCCCCTGGTGATAAAAGAGTCTTGACTAATAGATTCTCAGCTATTACTGCAGGATGGATGACAGGGATCAAGAACATCCAAGGTTCATTGTGATTCTCACTGCATTGCTTTTGTTGTTCTCCTGGCCCTTTAAAAAAGTCCTTATAGGACATGTCTAAACGCTGTAGTTCTGAAAAGGATATTCTGTGCTTTTTTAGGCCTCAATTAATAAGCAGCACCTTTTTTGAAATCAGGTAGACCCAGAAATCAAACAGTAGTGTCAAATATCTGAAACCTATCTGGGAATCTTTGTCTACTCGGAGGGTCCATTCTTTTGGAGAGTCCTATCATTGGGTTCAGTAAGTATAATTTTTACTGGGGCCGGGATAATAGTACAGCAGGATAAGCACTTGCCTTGCACACAGCAGACCTGGTTTAGTACCTGCCATTCCATATGGTCCTCAAACACTGCGAGGAGTAATTCCTGAGCTCAGAGCTAGGAGTAATCCGTGAGTATGTCCACCCACCCACCCCCAAAAATGCATTATTTTTACCAGGTGGTATATGATAACAAACTTGCTTTTCAAGATGAACAAATTGAAAGCATGTTTCTGATTCTTAATGAAAAACAAAGTGAATGAACTTGTCAAAGATTTTGAGGATATTAGGAAATTAATGATCAATATCAAGCTAGTATGATACTCTGTGATTCAAAGATGTAGACTTTTCATATCATAGTCTCAATTAGAATATGTGTAAAGTCACTGGTGCCTTGTAGTTATAATCAGTCACCATGCTTGCTTTGTAACTGTTAATTAGAATAATGTTGAACAATAACTGGTATCTCTTGGGTGATAAAATTTATGGATATACTTCCTTAAGAGTTCATACTCTTGGTTTCTGTTTTGTTCTTGTTTTTGTTGTCCTTGTTTTATCTGGGGGTCATGCCCAGCAGTGCTTAAGGCTTATTTTTGGCTTTATGCTCAAGGATCACTCCTGCTGGGGCTTAGGGAACCATTTGAGGTGCTGGGAATAGAACCCAGGTCAGTGCTAGCAAGGCAAGTGCCCTAATGACTGTACTATTGTCCCAGCCCAACTCTTGGTTCTTATGACTCATGTGCAGCCACCTAGCTGGAGAGCCTTCTTTCCTGCTCCCTGCAAGTTACATAGATCTACTTACTTTGGGGGTTTGACCTGTGCCTTGGTTGTCTCACAGACCTGGTGGCTTATAATGAAGTCTCCTTCTGTGCCAAAAGCAGCCAGGTAGAACCAGCTAGTTTTTAGTGCCCACTGCAAAATGAGTCTGGCATGGGTGGGTTTCTCTCTTCAGGGGCCACTGGCATGGAGGTGGAGGAAAGGGCAGGGCCCAAAACTACCCTCTGAGTGGAGTCTAGTTGAGCCAGACTCAGCTAATTTGCAACCCCAGAAGAGATCCAGACCCATCTACTTCAGACCCACAGTTGCTCTGCTTGGCTGGCCCCATGTGGAAGAAACCCATGGAGCTGACCTCCCGGTAAGGGGCTCGGCCATCTCCTGGCCAAGTCCAACATTGCTCCAAGGGTTTGCTCTCATGGGCTGGGTAGAGACCATACTGGCCAGACTCAGAGTGGAGTTTTGGGCCCTTGCCCTTTCCTCCGCCTCCATGCCAGTTGTCCCGGAAGAGAAAGACCCACCCACTCCAGACTCACAGCACCCTTGGCACGCAGCTGCGAAGCCAAGGGATATTCTTAGAGAATATTTTTAGAGAGTGCTGATGTTAGGATAAGGTCCTTCCCAAGATTTTTTCACATTTATACATTGTATACAGTTCTAGGTAGGTTCTAACTGATACCACTAAGCCTACCAAGAAGCCAGAACAAACCACACATCATGCAGTCAGACTCCATAGTTCCTCTGAGCTCCATTCAAGAGAAAACCTGATCTTTCCCCTTTAAGTTTTATCAGTAAATGCTCGAGATGAGAGCCTTCTACTGAGACTATACCACCTACACGGCAAAGCCTGGCAAGCTACCATTGTTTTATTTACTTGTTATGCCAAAAACTACTAACAATTATGGGCCTCAGTTCCATGACCTGAAGAATGGTTTCGGACTCCTCCTATCCCTGGAACAAGTAGATGCCCTTGGGTTACACTTGCTTGTGACAGGACTAATGGAGATGGTACTAGTGCCCACTCGAGCAAATCGAGCAATGGGAAGACAGTGACAGTGATAGTGAATAAGCCTTATAGCAGATGCAAAGACATTGCTAAATCTGCTTTATTCTTTCCTAACTTCTTTGAACTTAGAGAGTCCCAATTGCCTTGCAGTATAATTTAAAGATAAATGTCAGATGCAGAATTTTAATGAATTCTATTGCAATTTCTCATGTATCAAACTTTTTATTCTGTCTATCTGATAAATACCTCCTTCAAATTAAGATAAAAATTATAAGTTCATGAAGACAAAATTATACTTTTAATTTTTAAATATTACATGAAATTTATGGTTTGATCATTTTATATCAAATTCATAAGAGAGATGATCTGATTATTCTCATTTGGAGATAAATAAGTTGATACTTATGAATGCTATATAACAGATTCCAAAAAGCATGATTAGTATTCCAACCAGTTCTATATAAAAAGTTCATGCTATAATGCCTTCTCTTCAACTTATTGTATTCTTTATAGACAAAAAATAAAGGTCAAGAATACAAACACTTAGATGTGACAGTAAATAAATATATATACTCAGAAGACAAATATGTAGAATATAACATAAATTTATATTTGTGACAAATGTCGGATGACTTAAAATCTATAATATAGCAAAAAACCAAAGGCAAATAACTTGAAACAAAATCATGTATCACTTTTATCACCTGTCTTCCTGTTGTTCATCGATTTCCTTGAGAGGGCACCAGTAACATCTCCATATGTCCTGTCACATACTAGTGTAGCCCAAGGGTATCTGTTCACTCCAGGAACAGGAAGAGACTCAAACCATTCTTTCAGGTCACAAGAATGAGTTCTATAATTGTTATTGGTTTTTGGCATATCAAATACAACACAGGTAGTTTGCCAGGCTCTGCTGTGTGGCTTTTGCAGTAGCCTCTCATCTCGTGCATTTATTGATGAACCACGTGGCCATGCAAAGCTGCCACATGAGATGGGGAAAGATCAGCTTTACTGCTGGGTGGAGCTCTAATGAGCTGTGGAGTCCAGATGTTGAAAATGGCAGCCCTCATGGTGTGGGGTTCCTCTGGCTTCTTGCAAGGCTCTGCTGGGATGGTAGGCCAGGGCTTGAACCCGCCTTCCCTCCTGGGTGCCTCATGATCAGCTTTGCACAGTGAGATCCGGTAGCAGCTCTGCTCCATGTACCTGAGTCACAAGCTGATCACAAGCCCTGCTCGTCAGAGTTCCTACAGCAGTCTATTTCAAGCCCAGGTATGTCTGATCCAGTTGCACTGGTCAGTTAATCTCCTAACCCTGTCCATCACAGGGTCAATGACCTTGCCTATGGTGTAGTGTCCACGGGCATAGTTATTTGTGGCATCCTCTTTGCCCATGATGAGCTGTCAGGGTGGAAGAGCTGGTGGTAGGTGCCAGTGTAAACTTCATCAATGACTGTGGGCTCCAGGTCTACAAACACTGCTTGGGGCACATGTTTTCCAGTGCCCGCTTTCACTGAAGGTGTTGAAGGAGTCATCCCCACACCCAATGTTCTTGTCGCTGGGCATCAGGCCATCAGGCTGTATGCCATGTTCCAGGTAGTAGAGCTCCCAGCAGGCATTGCTAGTCTGGACACCAGCCTGGCCGACGTGGATGGAGATGCACTCACGCATGGTTAAGGCTTTTCAGGTTTGAGGGTAGGAGAAGGCTAAATGCCTGTAATGAGGGTCTCCCATTCACAGACTACCAAGGAGTCCTGGGAGAAGCAGTGAGAGCAGGGCCACCAGTGAGGGCCCCTATATACCCGTCAGATCACATATTCTGGAGGGGGTCCCACATCCGGGCACCCCACACCCAGGCCCCTCAAGTAATGTATTGGTTAGAAATACTACAGGCAACAGAATGGACTTGAGTAAAAGAAAACAGCATTATACTGGGCAAAGTCAAATCTTTTGAACCAATAATCAAATCCTAGCATCTTTTTTTAAAGTATTTTATTATACCACCGTGAGATATACAAATAAAAAAGATATACAATAAAAAAGTTCATGTTTGGGTTTTGGTCATACAGTGTTCCAGCACCCGTCCCTCCACCAGTGCCCATCTCCCACCACCAACATCCCTGGTTCCCTCCCCCTTCCCCAGCCCACCTCCATGGCAGGTTCTTTATTTCTTTCCCTTTCTCTCTCTTTCTCTTTTCCTTCCCTTCCAGACTATGGATTACAGAACATACATTAAAAGGTTGTCATGTGTATCCTTTTGCCTCTATTTAATGCTCAGTTCTAGGTTGGCATTAGTACCCTCGACAATTATTAGCACCCTGTTCCATTTTCTGTCTTACCTAACCTCTGACTCCCACACGTTTGTGATAATTTCCACCTTTGACAAGACCTCCTGATATATGTTTCACTTGACCTTGGATATTGGTATCATAATATGTACATATATATTTATGCCATGCAAATAAATGCAGTCATTCTGTATCTGTCTCTCTCCTTCTGGCTAATTTCACTCAACATAATCTTCTCCATGTCCATCCATTTATAGGCAAATTTTATAACTTCATTTTTCCTAACAGCTGCATAGTATTCCATTGTGTAGATGTACCAAAGCTTCTTTATCCAGTCATCGATTTTCGGGCACTCTGGTTGCTTCCAGATTCTGGCTATTGTGAATAATGCTGCTATGAACATAAAAGTAGGGATGGTGTTTCCGCTGCGTATTTTTGGTTTCCCAGAGTAGATTCCCAGGAGTGGTATGGCTGGGTCAAATGGGAGTTCAATTTCTAGTCTTTGGAGGAAAGTCCATATTGTTTTCCAGAAAGGCTGTACCAGCCGGCATTCCCACCAACAATGGATGAGTGTCCCCTTTTCCCCACATCCACGCCAGCACTTGTTGTTCTTGCTCTTTTGAATATGTGCCAGTCTCTGTGGTGTAAAGTGGTATCTCATTGTTGTTTTGATTTGCATCTCTCTGATGACCAGTGATGATGAGCATTTTTTCATATGTTTTTTGGCCATTCGAATTTCTTCCTTGCTGAAGTTTCTGTTCATTTCTTCTCCCCATTTTTTGATGGGGTTGTTTGTTTTCTTCTTGTAAAGTTCTACCAGTGCCTGATATATCCTGGATATTAACCCCTTATCAGATGGGTATTGGGTGAATATTCTTTTCCCATTCTGTGGACTGCTTTTGTATCTTAGTCACTGTTTCTTTTGAGGTGCAGAAGCTTTTTAGTTTCATGTAGTCCCATATGTTTTTCCTTTCTTCTAGTTGCTTTGTTAGTGATGTTTCCCCTTTGAAGATGCCTTTAACTTCAATGTCGTGGAGGGTTTTTCCTATATTTTCTTCAATGTACTTTATGGATTCAAGTCTGATATTGAGATCTTTAATCCGCTTTGATCTGATTTTTTGTGCATGGTGTTAGACACAGTTCCAAATTCATTTTTTACATGTCGCTGCCCAGTTTTCCCAACACCACTTGTTGAAGAGGCTTTCCATACTCAATTTTAGACTCATTGCACCTTTATCAAAGATTAAATGATCATGTGTTTGAGGTTGGGTGTCAGGATACTCAATTCTATTCCATAGGTCCACAGGTCTGTTTTTATTCCAATACCATGCTGTTTTAATTACTACTGCCTTGTAGTACAGTTTGAAGTTGGGAAAGGTGATGCCTCCCATCTTCTTTTTCCCGAGGATTGCTTTAGCTATCCTTGGGGGTTTATTGTTCCATACAAATTTCAGGAGCGTTTGGTCAATTTCTTTGAAGAATGTCATCGGTATCCTCATAGGGACTGCATTGAATCTGTATAGAGCTCTAGGGAGTATTACCATTTTGACAATGTTAATTCTCCCCATCCATGAACAGGGAATGTGTTTCCATTTCCTTGTGTCCTCTTTTATCTCTTGGAGCAGTGTCTTGTAGTTTTCTTTGTACAGGTCCTTTACATACTTGGGTAAGTTGATTCCTAGGTATTTGATTTTCTGTGGCACAATTGTGAATGGAATAGTTTCCTTAATATCCCTTTCTTCTCTTTTGTTATTTGTATGTAGGAAAGCCACTGACTTTTGGGTGTTGATTTTGTATCCTGCCACTCTACTATATGCGTCTATTGTTTCTAGGAGTTTTTTGGTAGAGAGTTTAGGGTTCTCTAGGTACAATATCATGTCATCTGCAAATAATGATAGCTTGACTTCTTCCTTGCCTATCTGGATGCCCTTGATGTCCTTTCCTTCTCTGATTGCTATGGCAAGTACTTCCAGTACTATATTGAATAAAAGAGATGAGAGTGGGCAACCTTGTCTTGTCCCTGATCTCAGGGGGAAGGCTTTCAACTTTTCCCCATTGAGAATGATGCTTGCTGTGGGCTTTTGGTAGATGGCTGTGACTATCTTGAGGAAAGTCCCTTCAATTCCCATTTTCTGGAGCGTTTTAATCATGAGCGGATGCTGGATCTTGTCAAATGCTTTTTCTGCGTCTATTGAAAGGATCATATGGTTTTTATTTTTTCTTTTATTGATATGATGTATTATGTTGATTGACTAGCTAATGTTGAACCATCCTTGCATTCCCGGGATGAATCCTACTTGGTCATGATGTATAATCTTCTTGATGAGTCTTTGGATTCTGTTTGCTAGTATTTTGTTGAAGATCTTAGCATCCGTGTTCATCAGGGATATTGGTCTGTAGTTTTCTTTCTTTGTGTTGTCTCTCCCTGCTTTGGGTATCAGGGTGATATGTGCCTCGTAGAATCTGTTTGGGAGTGTTTCTGTTTCTTCTATTTCCTGGAAGAGCTTGAAAAGGACTGGCAGTAGGTCCTCCTTAAAGGTTTGGTAGAGTTCACTAGGGAATCCTTCTGGACCTGGGCTTTTGTGTTTGGGCAGACTTTTTAATTACTGTTTCTATTTCCTCGATGGTGATAGGCTTATTCAGGTATTGGAGGTCTTCTTGTTTCAGCCGTGGGAGGCTATAGGACTTCAGGAATTGATCCATTTCTTCTAGATTCTCATGTTTCACGGCATACAGGCTCTCAAAGTAATCTCTGATGATCTTTTGGATTTCTGTGGTTTCTGTTGTGATGTCACCCTTTTTAATTTCTGATTCTGTTTATTTGGGTTTTCTCTTTCCCTGTCCTTACAAGTCTTGCCAATGGTTTGTCAATCTTGTTTATTTTTTCAAAAAAACAGCTCTTGGTTTCCTTAATCTTTTGGATTGTTTTTTTTTTTTTTTGGTTTCCAACTCACTGATTTCCTCTCTAAGTTTTATTATTTCCTTTTTTTTCTACCTGGGTTGGGCTCCTTTTGTTGGTCTTTTTTCTAATGTCTTCAGCTGTGTAATCAGGTTATTTATGTGGGCCCTTTCTTGTTTCCTGATGAATGCTTGCAGAGCTATAAACTTCCCTCTTAACACGGCTTTTGCCATGTCCCACAAGTTCTTATAATTGGTGTCTTCATTTTCATTTGTTTCCAGAAATCTTTGGATTTCCTTTTTGATTTCTTCTATGACCCATTTGTTGTTCAGGAGTGAGCTGTTCAGTTTCCAGGTGTCAAATCCTAGCATCTTAATTCAACAGAAATTGATTTTTTTTTACATTTTATCTCCTTTATGAGTTAACAGTTGTTCATACTACGCAGTTATTCATGTATGTAGTCAGGTTAATGTTGTTGCTACCATCTGTACCTACTGATACTAACCATGAATTCACTCATGTATTCCATCAGGGAAGAGAGAGATACTTGAGAAAATTGCATGTGTTTTGATTACCTCAGCCTGAAAATAAAATACATTTCACTCATCAGAGCTAATTTTTAAACCCATGAAATCACAAAAGTTTCAGAAAAGCAAACCTAACATTTGATGTGTCTCACTGAATAAAATTCACAAAACTAACACAAACTCTTTGAATTTAACTCTTTGAATTGTTTTTCGAGATGTCTGCTATTTTTACTTCAGATACTGTTTTCATAAGATTATTGCAAGTTTCTTAAATCTTTATTAACGGTGAAAGTACGGTTCTGGTATTATTTTAAGTTCTTTCTCTTTATATATCTCCTCTTTCTCTCTCTTTCTCTCTCTATTCAAGTAATATTTATGGGTTAACATACCAAATTTTGTACCTCTCAGAAATAAGATATCAAACAAGCAAAATAGTGATGGCTAGAGTGATTACATAGTTTATATCTCCACATGACCAAATCACTTACTTCTGTCTTAGATATACAACAGTGGTTTAAAGTTAAATACATTAATGTGCTGTAAAGGTATTTTAATCCATTACAGAGGTTGAAAATTTGAGTTTCAATCCATTGTAAACAAAACTGCTCTATGAAGTTGCTTCAGAAGTTGAGATCTTTAGAAAAAATTATAGCATTACCCCCACCTGGTGGCTAAAAATGGAAGGACAAATATCTCACTCACGCCCCTTAGAAGACACAATAAAATACTAGGCCAGTTTTCAGTCTGCCAACAGAGAAAATGCTTGCCTCATAAATAAGATGTGTATCCAGTGTTCTGAGCTGTTCTATCTTATTATATCAAATCATATAGTATAACATCATATCACACCTAATTTATGATAACATGGTATTAATTTATGCACTATATCGTGATATCATGCTAATTATACTGAAGGCTGATGTTATTATATATTAGAGACAATATATCTCATGTTGGCTAAATGCGGAATTCATAGCATTGTATTCCCTTAACAACCACAATTAACTTTTAGATATATAAATTCACAGAGAAAAAAGTCAGAGCCAAGAAACAAAGTTTTCCTGTCTAAAAGAAAGAATTTTGTACTCATCACTGATATGTTCCTACTGTGCAAAAAAATTCATCATGGCATAGTATATATTTTTATGGTGTTCTAAATAAAAATCAAAGATGTTGAAGAATTAGAGACTTATTAAATGATGATATTCAATGCTGTGATTTACTAAGAAATTGATCAGTTTGAACACTTTATTATGCTTTGATCAGTTGAAGAAGTATATAAATAATCTATTTTTGTGTCTAGGTTTCCTGTATCTTCACTGTGAGAGTTAATAAGATTTATCTGAAAAACCTCAAGCCAGATTAACTTATCTAAATGAATTCAATTATTGGGAGAACTAACCAGTTCTATAATTTGCTATATGCGTGAATATATAATACTGTCATCAAGTGTTTGAATTCAGCACTCTGGAAATGTCTTTGGTGAGAGCAGAATTAGTTACTAATTACTAGCAGTACTTAAGATAAAGTTTTTAAGTTAGAACTGTAACTAAAAACTTTATCTTAAGTACCTTTAGTAATTGTTTGTCTCTAGGAAGAGAGGAGCAGTGTGTGGATGTGTGTATCTTGATCTTTCACTTAAAGACTCCAAATCCAGTGTAAAGTTAGGAGGCAGTTCTCAACTTTTTGTTGAATATTCAGAAGATTTGACTACCCTCAGTGTCAGTAATGGCTGTGTAATTGGTACCCCTAAAAACTAACTAAATGGAAGTTAATGAGAGTGATCAGCTCTATGGGGGAAAAATGTAGTTTACAAAGAAATTAAAAAACATGAATTAAGTGATGCTATTATGATATGAGTTCTAAAATGTTAGTATGTTTGGTTCTATTTATTTTATTTATGCAGTATGTTTCATTTCCAATACCTTTCACCATGAACTTTTTTGGTATTAGTAACTAATTCTGATTAGTAGATCTGAGGTGAGAGCATTGTTTCCTGGGCAACCCCAAGTTAATCTTCCTTCCTTGGGCCTCTTGATGGTAAGAACTCTCATGAAGGAAGCCTAGCTACCTCCAACTACATTAAGCTAATAGTTCTATTAGCCTATTCTAATCAACATAACCCCCAAAACTCACAAAAATAATGTGAATACAGTAATCAATATAATACCAAATTAAACATGTCAGGCCAAAGAGCACATTCTCTGAATCAGCACGAGAGGCCCCACACAAGTCACACAGGGGCACCAAAGAAGAAAGTGATATCTTTGTAAGGGAAAGAGGAGATCACCATCTACTGTGCTACCCCAGAATCTTATCTGGCAGTGAGAGGAAAGCACTGAGAGTGCACTGGAAGATCCACCTCCAGACTACCACAGCATCATGGGGAAACATGGGGAAAGTGAAAGGAAAAAATAAGAAAACTACAAACAGAAGTTTCATTAATAAAAAATTTGGTAGATAAAATGAGAAACTCAATGGGTTCCCTCAACATTAAAATGACCTTAGCCAAAGACAGAATCAGTGAGCTTGAAGACTAGCTGCAAAAAGCACTTAGGTGACACAAAAGATGGAAAAGAGATCTCAAAATAGTGCAAGTGCAGCAGAGAATATTGAGATGAATTCAAGAGGTATAACATAAGAATCAAAGGAATCCCAGAGGAACAGTGAGCCAGCCCCAGTAAGGTAGAACAGTAAAAGGCATCTAAAAAGTTCCTAGAGCAGGTGGATGCAGGCATCCAGATCCAAGAAGCCTGAAGGATTCCAGCTTAAAGAAACCCTAATAAAAAGGCTCAGAGATGTACCCAATTAGAATGGTGAATATTGTAGAGACAATAGTGCAAGCAGCAAGATCAAAGAAGGAATTTCATACAAAGGAGCACCCTTTAGGTTTACAGGAGACTTACTTATCAGATAAAACCCTCAAAATGAAGACAGTGGTGGGATATAGTGAAAAAAATTAAATGAAATTAAGGTCTCGCCCAGATTGTTTTATCCAGTTAGACTCTCATTTAGACCTGAAGAAACCACACACTACTTCATGGATAAACAACAGCTGAGAAACTTCATGAACTCAAAACCAGCATTATAGCAAGGACTGAAAAGAATACTGTAAGGCAAGACAAACCCCACAAATACAACAAACTTATATAGAAAGATGGCACAAAACCATGACAAAATGTCTCGATGTGAATGGTCTAAACGGACAGTTAAGAGACACAGTTGGCAAAATGGATTTTAAAAAAGCTGAATCAAACTGAATCAAACTGAATCAAAGTGCTCAGGCGTCACTCCCTGGCAGGCAGGGGTCAGTACATTTGAGGTGCTAGAATTGAACCTCTGCCTGAGTACCCTACCTCCGATACATCACTCCAGTCCATGTTGACAGGCGTTTTGCCAGGACAGTTGGGCATGCCCGGTTTGAAATGTAAAGGACTAGAATAGAAATTATTTTTTTCATGTGTGCATGTGTGTATTTGTCCCTCAAAATTTCCAGTTTTCCTTATATCACTTGGGGTAGTGTAGAGTGTAGACTAGAAAACTTGAGAGTGCAGAGTCAGGAGGGTTAAGTCCTTAGCACTTAGATGTGACCCAGAAACCACACACACACACACACACACACACACACACACACACACACACACAAACACAACGCACACATGCGCGCGCACACACACACACACAAAGACATCAAGGACAGGAAATTTTGCAGACAGTGGACCATAGCTTTGGTCACTAGTCTGGGTGCTGCTCTTTTTTTTTACGATTTTTATTATTATTATTATTTTTGTTTTTTGGGTCACACCCGGCAATGCTCTTGGGTTACTTCTGGCTCTGCACTCAGGAATTACTCCTGGTGGAGCTCAGGGGACCACATGGGATTCTGGAGATTGAACCCAGGCCAGCCGTGTGCAAGGTAAACACCTTACCCACTGGACTATCACTCCGCCCCCGCCACTGCTCTTGACTGAGCCTGGAGTCTAGTTAACAGATTATTGTTAGCTTTGACATCCGTAGCTTCTGGTCTGTGAGTGAGAGAACTTGCTCCAAAGCTTCCCTTTCTCAGCTAAGCTTCTGGCTTGTCAGTAAGTAGCTATTAGGATCATTATTTTACCTTAAATGTACCTTTGGGAAGGGCCGGAGAAAGAGTTCAGCAGATGAGATGCTTGTCTTGCAACATGGCTGACCGAGTGTGATACCCAGCATCCCATATGGTTCCCTGAACACCACCAGGAGTGATCCTTGAGCACAGAGTCACAAGCATTGCCATGAGTGGCCCCCCAATTAACACCCCCATTCCGTAGTAGTAGTAGTAGCAGTAGTAGTAGTAGCAGCAGCAGCAGCAGCAGTAGTAGTAGTAGTAGTAGCAGTAGCAGCAGCAGCAGCAGCAGTAGCAGTAGTAGCAGTAGTAGCAGCAGCAGCAGCAGCAGCAGCAGTAGTAGTAGTAGTAGCAGCAGCAGCAGCAGCAGCAGCAGCAGCAGCACGCAGCAGCAGCAGCATAGTAGTAGTAGTAGTAGTAGTAGAGCTTGTTTGGAGGTTCTAGCAGGGGAGCGCAGCTACTCATACACCCTCAACTGAAGACTGGCCCGTATTGGGGAAAGGCCATCCTCTTCAACTGAGCATGCAACTTCAGGAGGGACACACATGGAGTGGTGAGGGAGGAAGGGGACACCCGCCAACCAAGCAGATCAGTCTAATCAACCCTGACGATCAATGGGGTGACAGATGTCGCAGCCAGATTGCCCTCATGTTACACTGCCCATCAAGGTGTTGCAGGTGTGCTGCAGTGCCTGGCTGCGTTGGCAGGTTGCAGACAGGAGACAGGATTATCTACACCCAGGGATCTGCTCTGTGTGCCTTGGATGATTGATAGTCTGACATAGATAAAGATTGCCCCCCCCCCACCGGGATGAAGCCAGAGCCATGGCAGAGCCTGGTAAGCTCCCTGTGGTATATTCAATATACCAAAAACAGTAACAATAATGGACCTCATTCCCAATGAATGGAGACGTTACTGGCGCCTACTCAAGCAAATTGATGAACAGTGGGAAGACAAGTGAAGCAAGTGAAATATTTATGTACCCAATGAAGAGACAGCAAAATGCATAAACTACTAATAGAATTCAAGGACATCAATAGCAGCACAATACTAAAATAAAATTGTGTTCTAACATAAAGTGCGTTTCCTAGTGTAATCAGATGTCAATTTATGAAAATGAATACATAAAATGAATAATGCAGTACAAATTATTTTAATAAAAATATTTAAAAATTTTAAATACTCAATTAAATTCTGCATACAAGTCTTATAAAAGCCAAACTTAAAAAAGGGAGAAATCTGATCTCCATGCAAAGAGAAAATTTTAAAAGACTGAATCTGCCATACTTATATCAAATAAAATAAAATTCAGTTCAAGAGTAAGATAGCAATAAACCAAACTCAACATCATAAATACTTATATTGGATAAATGTTGGAGTACACAGCTGTCCAGAGCCTCTGCATCTTGCCTTTAGTTACCTCTTGCAGGCCACTTTTACATAGAAGCAGTTAAACAGTTTGAATCTGTGGCTCTCATGTGGCAGAGCATATTACCATGTATTCTATGTTAGCTGATATAAATATTTTCTCTCATGCTCCCGTGATCTTTGTGAGAATGAACAAATCTTACCAGTATTTATATGACTGTGTTTGATATCTAATATAGCCAAAATTAGATCAGAGAGAAATGCTGTTTGCCTCCTGGCAAGTGAGTGTGACTCTCTGTAAATTCTCAAGACTAGTAATCAGAACAACCTGAAGATGAAGATCTCGTGGGGCTTGATGAATTACATACCTATCTATAGAATATCCACGTTATAGATTGCCTTTTGTACTGTTTCTGAGATACAGTTCATTTCAGATGCCCTTCCTCCATTTATGCATAGGGCCTGCAAGGAAACTTCAAAGGCAGACTTTGGCTAAGGCAAAATTAACATTTCAATGACCTGGACCAGGTGAGCTCCTTGGGGAAGCAAACCTGAATCTGAAAGAATTGGCCTTGACTGTGACCCTTTGTTGTGGGATGAGTCAGGCCAATAAGGTTATAAAAGCAGCAGCCTTCTTTCTTTCTCTCTCTTCCTCTTCCTTCTCTTCTTCCTCACTCTCTGCCTGCTCTTTCTGCGTGCCCCATTCTGTGCCAATAAGCACATGGTAGTGGCCATTTTGGCTCAAAATCCAAAACTCACCATGTGGAGTGGGTCCAGTTTGGAACTAGAAGTTTGGGGTATTCCTAATATTGGATTGTATACCAGAATCAACTAATCAGACCTTCAATCAATTACTCGGTAACCTTGTCAACCTCCTTTACCTCTTCCTTAATGTTGTTGCTTCAGGTGCCACTGTGGCCTCTATCACCTCAGGCTGAAACGTGGGGATTGGCCTAAGCTGCACGCCTTCCCAGCTGGCTGCCCCAAGGATTTTTTTTTCTTTTTTATGATCAAGTTTTATGATCACTGTTTTAAATGAAAAAAATGCACGATTTGAGCTTCCTTTTTCATTTTAGACATATTAATGTATTTTAATATATTTTAAATAACATTAACATACTTTTGGACATTATTATATTTTAAAGAACATTGCATGGCAGAGCCTGGCAAGCTACTGTTGGCATATTCGTTATGCCAAAACAGTAACAGTAATGGGCCTCATTCTCATGACCCTGAAATAATCCCCAATATGGCAGCTTTAAAAGAGACGAGCCAGGAGAGGCTGATGACATCTCAAGGTCGAACTAGACTACCAAAACGAAGAAGGACTAAGATTACTGTCTAATTTCAATGCATGCATGCTGGCATCTGAAGCATCCATCAAGGTGCAAATGCAGAAGATCAAGTATGACATCACTGGACTGACCGAGACAAGAAGGTGTCAATTACATAATGCCATTTTTGACACTGGAGAAGAACTATTACTTGGAACATGTGATAATAGAGGTGTCAGTGGTGTCGGTGTCTGTGTCAACATGAACTTAGCCATGAGCATTAATTCATTTGAATACCTAACATAACCCAAATCAGACGCTTACACTTGAATTGATGCAACTCATTGCCAGTAGTTTCTATTTTCATCATCTATGCACCAACATCTAACTACGACGAAGAAGAAACTGAAAAATTCTACATGGAGCTGGAGATGTTCTATAAAGAAGACCACACATTCTACAAGATCATTGTCAGTGATTTTAATGCTAAGACATGACCGAGAATGTCGCCGTAAGAATTCCACATTAGGACCAATGACCTAGAATGGAATGAACAGGGTGAGAGACTATCTGAGTTCGTCATGTCGAACAAGACCATTCATGGTAACTCACATTTCCAGAAGGCCAAATCTAAACATTGGAAATGGGATTCTCCTGTTAGACAGTTCCATAATGAAACTGACCTCATCATATTCAATCCATGATTTTGCCTGATTGATGTCACTGCAGTCCCAAAATCCTAGACAGAGTTCAGACCACTGTCTCCCTTCATGCAAAATTTTACTTCAAGGAGCGAGGAGAAAGGGCTGCAAAGTTCAAGAAGACATCTCCCAGAATTACCACCAACTGGGAGCTCTTTGTTACTCTTGTGGCAACTTGGGAAGATTCCTTCACTGACAACATCAACGACAAACACAATAAACTGGTTCAGCACCTCCAAAATTTTTTTTTTTTTTTGCTTTTTGGGTCAGACCTGGCAATGCTCAACGGTTAAGCATTGTTAACCTTTAAGCATTAAACAACCTTTAACCATCGTTAAGCATAATTAACCAGGTTAATTCTTGGCTCTGCACTCAGGAATTACTCCTGGCAAATGTTCAGGGGACCATATGGGATGCTGGGGATCAAACCCTGGTTGTCTGTGTTCAATGCAATGCCTTACCCACTGTGCTATCACTCCGGCCCAAAGCACCTCCTTGATTGTGCAAGGAATGCCAGGAGTGAGAAAGCTACAGCCACCCTTTATTGGAAACTCAAGCTTATTCCCCAACATGTCTTGCCATGAGCCTCAGCCAATCACAAGCTAATGTCTAAGCTCGCAAAGCAGTGCAGAGAAGTGATAAAGTTAAACCTCAAAGAGAGAAGGGTGGCAGTACTGGTGGATACAGCAGAATCTGGGAAAAAGATTTGCAACACCCACCTGTCCTTTGCCAACTATAAGACAAAGATGACTGCCCTCTGAAGTCCTGATGGATCTATCACATCTTCCAGAGGGGCCATGGAGAAAATTATACATGACTTCTACTCGGATTTCTTCAACAGCCACGTCTACTTGCCCACATGCCAAATTCTGCAGGATGGATATGTTGTTCCCAATGTTCTCCCTTCTGAAATACAACACACCATTTCATCGATAAAAAAGCATACAGCACCTGGTCTAGACAAGGTTAGACCTAAACACATGAAGAATCTGCCACCAGTACTTGTCAATACATTGTCTCAGCACTTCACATGCTGCCGATCTGAATGCAAGGTCCTGTCCCAATGGAAAACCAGCAGGACCGTTCTGTTGTACAAGAAGGGAGATATCCATGGCATTGGCAACTATCACCCCATCTGCCTGTCGTCCATCATCTACAAACTATTCACTTGAATCATCCTGAATAGAATTTTCAGAACACTAGATGAAGGACAACCAGGCGAGCAAGCAGGTTCTGAAAAGGATTCTGCATGATCGACCATATCCACACATGACAAGCTTATTGATGTTTCATGACAGTTCAAGATGCCACTCTGTGCCCGAAAATCAATGACTGGATAAAGAAGCTTTTGGTACATCTACACAATGGAATACTATGCAGCTGTTAGGAAAAATGAAGTTATAAAATTTGCCTATAAATGGATGGACATGGAGAAGGTTATGTTGAGTGAAATTAGCCAGAAGGAGAGAGACAGATACAGAATGACTGCATTTATTTGCATGGCATAAATATATATGTACATATTATGATACCAATA
Source organism: Cryptotis parvus (assembly GCA_021461705.1). Taxonomy (NCBI): domain Eukaryota; kingdom Metazoa; phylum Chordata; class Mammalia; order Eulipotyphla; family Soricidae; genus Cryptotis; species Cryptotis parvus. Next base: position 58,167 of record JAJIBD010002955.1, read on the forward strand.
TCCAAGGTCAAGTGAAACATATATCAGGAGGTCTTGCCAAAGGTGGAAATTATCCCAAACGCGTGGGAGTCAGAGGTTAGGTAAGACAGAAAATGGAACAGGGTGCTAATAATTGTCGAGGGTACTAATGCCAACCTAGAACTGAGCATTAAATAGAGGCAAATGGATACACATGACAACCTTTTAATGTATGTTCTGTAATCCATAGTCTGGAAGGGAAGGAAAAGAGAAAGAGAGAGAAAAGGGAAAGAAATAAAGAACCTGCCATGGAGGTGGGCTGGGGAAGGGGGGGGGAACCGGGGATGTTGGTGGTGGGAGATGGGCACTGGTGGAGGGACGGGTGCTGGAACACTGTATGACCAAAACCCAAACATGAACTTTTTAATTGTATATCTTTTTATTTGTATATCTCACGGTGGTATAATAAAATACTTAAAAAAAAGCTAATAAGTCAGAACTTAAGTTTTACTGTAATCCTATTTGTATGAACTTACAAATAAAGTATAAAGCAGTTAAAAAAAAAGATGCCACTCTGTCTAGCATTCAGTGATTTAAAGAAACTCTTTGGAAAAAAAAAAAAAAGCCTTTGGTTCTGTTGATACTGAAGCAGTCTTTGAAGCCCTTGCTAAACAGGGTGTTCAAACTCAGTACATCAGGATCCTTCATTTTCCCTATTATGGATTCACTATCAGGATCTCACCATTCTACGAGGAAGTGATCCTTAACATAAAGAGAGGGCTTCAACAGGGAGATACCATTTCACAGAAGCTCTTCAGTGCCACCCTCGAGAACATCATGCGATGACTGGAATGGAAAGGAATGGGAGTGAAGATAGACCGTTGGCAACTACACCACTTCTGCTTCACTGATGACATCGTTCTAATAGCTCCAAATATCACTCAAGCGGCACAAATGTTGGCTGACTCAGACCATGGGTGTGGAAAGGTAAGACTGCAGCTGAAATTCAAGAAAGTTCATGAGAAACAGACTAGTTCCTGACATTCCATTTGCTCTCAATGGAATCAACATCTCCAAATGAACAATTATGTATACCTAGGTTGAGAACTTAACATGATGAATGACCTAGCATCTGAACTACACAGAAGGAAGATAACAGTGTGGAATGCCTTCAAGAGCTTCAAGGAAGTGGTAAAGAAGGTGAAGAAACCTCCGTCTCCGTACCATCTTTTTCAACTTCACCATTCTTCCTGCACTAACATACGACTCATGGACCTGTGCCGTATGAAAACAGGACATGAATGCAATTTGGGTATCCCAAAGAGGAATCGAAAGAGTTATGCTTGGAGTATCACTCTTCACTCAAGTGAGAGAAGGAATCCTAGTTCGACCACTATCAATGATTAAGAATCATGGATGTTGTCTCATTTATTAAGATGATGAAAACCAGATGATTCAGTGACTATTACTGACTGGATTTCATGGGAGATCAAAAGAAAGCATGATTGTCCACCTACGAGATGGTCAGAAATCTTTGTAAAAACCTGAAGGAACAGTTTGAACCTCTTCATGTTCCTGGAGTGAGCAGATGCCATTGGTCTACATTTACAAGAGACAGGGATGAAAGGAGATGTTACTGACTTTAGCTCAAGCAAATCAATGAACAATGGGAAGATAAGTGATAAGTCATACCAGAATATGTGTGAGTTGGGGCCGGGGCGATAGCCCAGCTGGTAGGGCGTTTGCCTTGCACGCGGCCGTCCTATACCGCCCAGGTTGGATTCCCAGCATCCCATATGGTCCCCAAGCATGCCAGGAGTAATTCCTGAGTGCAAAGCCAGAGTAACCCCCTAAGCATGCGCGGGTGTGACCCAAAAAAGCAAGAAAAAAAAGAAAGAAAAAAAAAGCAGATGTGTGAGTAAAAGCTTTTTGGAATTTTGCTGAATTCTTGAATCTTTATCTTTGTCTGTTGGCCACCAATCCCTGGGGCAGAAGGGGATCCCACCCTTCTCCCTTATATTGGGGGAACCAAGTGGTTTTGACAGATCAATAAAAGAAATTTCAACATTATTGATATGTGTGTATGAATGTAGCATCAGCAAAATAAAAAAGATCAAATATTAGCTGACAAAAGTTGTATTGAAAACAAACAAAAAAGTACTCAAGGATATTGATACCCAACTAACTATAGTGGACAGAAAATTCTGAATGAAATTCTGGCTTAAGTCACAAACTAGACTTAAGAGAAATTTATAAAATACTCCATGACAATCACTTTAATGCATTATACACTTTAGTACTCACAGAATATCTGAAAAATAGACAATATATTGAGACAAATATGTCGCAAAATTTAATAAGACTAAAAACTCAGCCAAGAATTTTATAGATTACCATAGCATGATATTCGAAATCAACTGGAAAAAGTAAGAGGAGAAACTTTTTTAAAAAAATCAGTTACAAAACTTTCATGATCAGATTTCAATCATACAATGCTCCAACACCCATCCCCCCCACCAGTGTACATCTCCTACCAGCAATGACCTCCTTTCTCCTCTTTTACAGCACATACTTTCCGTCTCTTGCCTTCTCTTGCTCCTGTTTTCAGTAAGATATTAAGAGGTTGCGACGGGACACCATGTTTTTTTCCTTACTTACATTTCGCACACAGTTCTTATCCAGAGTTATCATTTACAACTGTCACTGTCAGGTCCCTTCCATATCCCAATTGTCTTTTCCCCAAGTACTTAAAGCAGGCTTACAATCCACAGACCAATGAGAATCACAAGTTTATTAAGAATGAAAAGCATATTACTGAACAGTTCTTGGGACACTAAGGAAGTAAAGGTAAAAAATTAAAAAAATCACTTATGCTTAGATGAAATGAAAATGAAGATGTTACTTATCAAAACCCATGGGCAACAGGGAAAACAGCATTAAGAAGGCATTCATAGCAACATATTCTCTCTTAGGAAATCAAAGAACCATACACAAAAGTTAAACAGAGCTAAATAAAATTTTTTGAAAATTTTAATTACAGCAACATTTATTAAGTAGAGATCAAAATGACATTTTAAAAACTGTCAACCAAGCCAGGAATTGTTTATTTGCAAAGATTGTCAGTTTGGAAAGTTTTATGCAAGTCTTGCAAAGAAGAAAGGGAAATTATAAAGAAAGCAAATTAAAAGATATCAGATTAAAATAAACCACATTAAAATATGAACACATTGAAATATTTCATATTTTAATGTGAAATATTTTAGCAAAGTTATAAAAGATACAATAGTACACAAATATAAGAAAATGTTAAAAAATAATATAGTAACAAATTGGACAACCTACTAGATACAAATGTTAAAGATATATATTCTATGACTAAATAGAAGAAATAAAAAACCTGAACAGTTCATAATAAGTAATAAAAAATAATACAATAATGAAAAACAAAAACCTTCACACACGCATGAAAAATCCAAGGCCATAATTGTCCACCAGTGATTTCTATAAAAATTTCAATAAAAGAATTTAAATCATGTCATTCATAAACTGTTGTTTAAACTTTAAATTAAAGGGAAAATTTACAACAGTATTTCATGTGTTCACAATTATACAGATTCTTAAATTAATTATGGACATCACAAAAAAAAAAATTTTATAATATATTTCTTGAACATTGCTTGGACATATTCTAAAAAAATATGTTATCAAACCAAATTCAATACTACCTTTAACATATTATAGAAAACTTTATGATCAGTCATAATTTATTCAAGGAATGCTAGAAACCTTAAACATAATTCATATAACCATACAATATAACATAAATAACTACAATAAATATATATGCTAGAAACCTTAATCATACAATGACAAATAACTTCAGAAAATAAATGAGAAAATATGATTACGTTAATAGATGCAGTAAAATCATGTAAATACATGATTTAAAAATGATTTCACACTGTCCTCAACAAATTTTAAAAAATGGAATGCTTGAACATAATTAAACCTGCAGAGAAAATTAATTTTGAGAAACTGAAAGCTTCTCCTCTAAGATCGAAAACTATTTACATTCCCATTCTGACCACTTACTATTCCACATAACCGAACTCCTACAAAAGCAATCAGACTAGCACAGGGTATAAATAAAATGCAAACTGGAAAGAAATTTAAAAGCTATCACCATTCAGAGATGAGTTAGCAAATATAGAATATTTCAAAGTCTTCAATATTAAACTAATAGAAGTAATAAATTAACATGACAAAGTGGTGATGAAAATAGTATAAAATTTCTAGTTGCTTTCCTTATTAAATGTATCAGCAAAATAAAAATTGGGAAATAATCACATTAATAATTACAGCAAAGGGGCTTACATTTTTTGGTATCAGTTTAGCCTAGGAAGTGAATAATTTATGGCAATTTATATGACACTTGAAAGAATTAGACAAAGACATTCAGAAATGGGAAATAGTTTGTGTTTGTGGATTAGAATATTTAACATAATTAAAATAGCATATTACCTAATGAAATAAACTGATTAGAAGTAATCACTGGCAAAATGTTTTTGGCATTTTTCACAGAAATAGAAGAGAAACTCATGAAATATATTTGTAACTAAGATCAACTTTGAAATTCATAAATGTTCTTCAGTAAAAAAGTAGATTAGCATGCTTCTTGAATTTAAACAATCATATAAAGTGTTAGCAAATAAAACAGTAGGTTATTGGAATAAAAAATAAATAGGTGAATAGACTGGAATCAAGAGTACAGAAAAATAGACATTTAATTTATGATTAAAAAAAAGTCAAAACAAGATCACAATGGAGAAAGAAAATCACTTCAATAAATGATGTTTAGAAAACTAGAAAAGCACACTTAAAAGAATAAAACCATTTTCCAAAGAGACTAACAGTGCAATTGTCCCACCAGGAAAGAACGAGAGCTTCTTTTCACTACACCTCTGCCAGAACTGTTGCATTGGTCAACCTCTTTGAAAAGCATCTTAGAGTCTTCTCAAACAAAACACCACAAATATAACATTTTTATATCCAGCAATTTCTCTCTCTCTACACACACACACACACACACACAGAGGCACACACCCCCAATGTAATTGCAGCATTGTTTATAATTTCTGAAATCCTAAAACAAACCAAATACTCAATGACAAGTGAGCAGATATAGAAATTGTTTTATGTATATATATATATTTATATGTATATATACACATATATAGCATGCACATATATAAAGTAATTATATATACATATATGCATATATACTTGTATATATGTATGGAATACTATTCGGCTGAGAAAAGATGTTTTACAATTTGCTACAACTCAGATGAAAGTGAAGTGTATCCTGCTGATTAAAGTGAATGAGAAAGTAAAAGATGAATGACATTGATCTCAACTATATGTAGAATATAAAGTAACAAGGAAAGGATTAGAAAATCCACTCTGAAAATTAACCCTGAGACATAATCAATAGAATTATGAACTAAAATGGCTGAGAGTTGGGACTGGGAAGGTGCCATAGGTTAATTGTAGCAGACTTTTGAAATACTGGAGGAATAGGTGCAATAGCTCTGCAACTCTAAACCAATTGGTTTATGATAAACCAAACCAAGTGGTTTGGTTTATTATAAACTGTGATACTGTAATAAAAAATTCATTACAAAAGGAAAGGATGAAATCAGACCACAAACATCACACATGAAAAGCAGTTCAAAAATGGTTTTAAAACTCATAAACATTTCATGTGAGACATGGAACTATAAAATACATAAAAGAAAATGTATTTGATAAGGTCCCTGGCAGTGTCCTTACAGATATGTTTCAAGACTCAACTGTAACAGCAAGGAAAACAAAGTAAAAATAAACAAATGGGACTACAGCAAACTAAAAAGCACTTTCATAATGAGATAATTTTATATTAAAGTGAATAGACATATTCTGTGGGAATATGGCACTTGCACATCATTAATTTAAAAATATAAGAAGAAATAATACAATGAAATTATAAAAATAAATCTACTTTAAAATATTGGCAAAATTGACACTTATCTAAGGCATGCAGATGTAAAATTGTCAGAAGAAAATATTTCCACCATCTCTTATTATTAGAAAAATTCATATTAGAATAATTATTTCTTTTTATACTGGTGAGAAAGGTCTATCTTCAAAAGAGATTAAAAAAAACCTAGCAGGCCAGAGTGATAGTACAGTGAGTAGTGGTTTGTTTTCCTTGCACCTTGATTTGATCTCTGAAGCCACATTTTGTTCCTGAGCCACGAAGAGTGGCCCCTGAATGCATAGCCAGGAGTAAGTCCTGAGCACTGGGGGTATGGCCCCCAAATAAAAACAGACATACAAAAAAGAAATAAACAGTAATAAGGAGAATATAGAAATAAGAGAATCCTTTTGCATTTCTCTAATAAACTATTGACACCTTTTTTGGAAATTCCTCAAAATGTTAAAATAAAAATTTCATATGGACCAGTATCCAACTTCTGGGTACATATCCCCAAAATATTAATTGTTGGGTTATAGTTTCTAACATTTTAGGTTTAACATTGGGTTGTCCTTTCTTCTCCTGCAGGGAGTTACACACATTATAGTGCTCCTGGGGGCACCCCAATCCCACCTGCACACTCCCAACCTATGTGTTTATCTACTCCTTTATGTTCTGATTCTCCTATCTTTAGTCACAAATATTTCCAAATTAAATACAGTAACTTGCAAACTCAAACTTCTGGATGTTGTACATGGTAGTTAAATATTGCTTTTTCCCTCCTATATATACTTTACATATGTTCTATGATCTATATGTTCTATATGATCTATGTTCTAACATAGATCATGTTAGAACAATGGTCTTTGTAGTGTAGATACAGGAAGATGATTAATGGTACGTTTTTTGTTATACAAGTGTTAATTGACTCCAAATAATATTTACTCCTGGGCATTATTCATATTTACTTTACTCAAGCCTCATTTGACCTTAAGTTCTTTACACCCCAAAAGATATTTCCTGCTGAGAGACCTGGATAGACCTGAGGCAAATCATAAGCTACCTGACTTCAACATGGGACAGCCTAAGGGCATATGAATATAATAAGAACATGATCATAGAAAAAACTGTGACACTACCCAAAAATAAGTAATTGAATAAGAACTCTGTAGGAGTTATGAAAACCAACCTGCCTGAGAATTGTAGTCTGAGAAATATAGAGATATCAAGTGAAGTCAACCATGAGTCCAGAGAAATCATTTTAAGCTTAATCCAGGATATAAATAAAAGCCTATGTCTTTTACTGTGTTTATGCAAAATAGCAAAACATATTAAGAAGTATACTTAGTATTATTTTTGAATAGATTACCAGTATAGGAAAGGAAAAAACAATATGCTATTAGATGTAATTCCATCCTTTGGGCAAATCTAGAAGGTATCTGTAATATTGAAGCTCCAATATGGGATTCCGTCCATGGGTGGATCTCCTAGAGAATTGGCCTTGAACAAACCAGGGGACCCAGTCAACACAGGACGGAGACTCCGATTCATACAACTACAATAAGTAACACTAATTCCAATATACAATATATGGACGTCCATTCTTTTTATACTATTTATAATATCCACTATCTGGGAAGAACTTCCCATCAATTGAAAAGGGATGAAGATATGGTAATCCCCAGGCCTAGAGTCAGATCTGCGCAATTTCTGCAAAGCATATCTTGGTGCACCTATATCCATATTGAAACTTGGTATACCACTCCTTCTATATTAATTAGAATTCAAACAATCTAGGATGAAAAAGAGTGTTCCTGTGCTTGGTTTCTTAGTTGTTTCTGTGTATAAGTGACATATCCACTGCCTGTTTGCAATGCTTCTCAACACATTTTATGAGAAGCAAATTTTCTGAAATTCCATCTTTTTTCTGACTACCCTGGAGCTCACACAATCCTCTTTTAAGTTAATTATCTCCTCAACTGAATGTTGTGATAACCTGCTAAAATTAACAGACATAACGTTATTAGTGATTCGAACAAGAAGAATTCCCAGAGTGGTCATCAGCCATCTTTGTTTCTTTGCAATCAGTCCCATCATAGTGCTGATAGCAATGACAGAAAAATTTCTCCATCATCATGGCCACATCCATATCAGATGCTTCTCCTTTCACATTGAAAAATCCATCCTCGGAGACCTCAATGTGGTAATTTTCTGGGTTTAAGTGAAGATAATCTGGAGCTTTCCATATCTTCCTTATGCACCTCCCATTATTTCTGCAGAGGTGTAGGCTACAATCCTCAGCAGCTCTACTCACATTGACTATGTAGCTTCCTAAATCAGAGTTTAAAAACTGCTTCACCTTTGTACAGTTGCCCTGAAAGTAAAATTTAAAAAAAGTTACTTTGCTTGTTTTTTTGTTTGTTTTAAAGTTAGTGATGGAAAGATCAAAAGATTTGATTGAAACCTAATTGCTTGACTCCAGTTATAATATCTTAGGATTACAAGCTCTAATGAAACTACCATTAGGTTTGATTACTGAATGAATAGTCAAGAATAAACCTGACAACCATTGGTCAGGTCCCTCAAAGTAACATAACTTGAAAATTAATTTAACAGTTTTTTTAGGATATAGCATTGCACAAGGGAACCCAGACCAAAAAAGGGCATGGTATCAGACAGAAAATTGAAAATATATTACAGGTGGAAATTATAAGTGAACCCTCAGAGGGGTCACATGCTAGCATAACTTCTTCTAATAGTCTAACTCTCAAGTTAACAGTTGTTAAAAAAAAGGAACAAATAAAAGGAACAAATTAGAAATCATGCCAGAATTTCTGTCTACTGGTCACTTTTTAAAAAATGTTAAAACAATTAAATTTTCATACATATGAATTCATTTTTGACTGTCAACCTGTGGCCTTCTTGGTTATTCCTTTAAATTACGTACAGGTATGGTTTGCCCCATGGTCTCACCTTCTGAATATAATATAAATACAAGAAATCCTGAAAGGCTACTGAGCTAATTTTTTGTTTGATTTCTATGATGTGCTCTTCACAAGAGTGTACCTGCTAAGTGTACCTGCTGTACACTTAGATTCCTGATGAAACTCAGCACATGAATGACATGGACTAGAGGGAAAATATCATGGCTGCAGAGCAGTTGCCCCTGTGAGTCTCAATTCTGGTATATGGGAAAAGAAGACTTTAAATTTTCTATTTCATTGTTCATGAATGATATATCCATCGAAAGAGAATGAGTCAGTGAATTTCTAAGAATATAAGTTCATAAACTTGCAAAAATTCAGTTTAACAAGGTTCAGAGCAACGGAGATTAGGTATTTGTCTTGCATGCAGCTGAAGCCAGTAGATCCCTGGCAATGAGTATACATATGATTTCCCTAAGAGCCAGCAGGCGTGATCCTAGCTACACAGTCTGGAGGAAGACATGATAACCATTGGATGTGCTTCCCACAATAAAAAAAAATAATGTAACTTTTTTGAAGGCACATCATTGTAATTTATGGCAAAATATTTTACATCATTAAGTTATTAGTAACTATATTTTTGTGGGTCTAGAATGATAGTACAGTAGGGGCCGGAGCGATAGTCCAATGGATAGGGTGTTTGCCTTGCATGCGGTCAACTTGGGTTAGATCCCCGGCATCCCATATGGACCCCGAGAACTGCCAACAGTAATTCCTGAATGCAGAGCCAGGAATAACCTCTGAGCATTACCAGTGTGACCCAAAAGAAAAAAAAAAATGATAGTACAGCGAGGCTTATTGCCTTGCATGTGACTGACCCTCATTCAATTCAAGGCATCCTATATGGCACCCAAAGCACTTCTGAGTAATTCCTGAGTGCAGAATCAAAGCAACATTTCTCCCCATTGCCAAGTGTGGGTCAAAACCAAAAACACCTAATCCCCCTATAACCATATTAGTATAGAGGCGAGAAAATTAGGAAGAGAAAGACATTGTGGGGCCGTAAACTCTAAACTGAGAGGAATTTGATGATACATCTAAATCTTAAGTGCATTAAATCACATATAAATTATCTATCATAGAAACATAAATTTAATGAAGAGTTAAAATGTGTCACTTGTTTCTATTTCTCAAAATAGAAAAAAACATGATTTATTTGGTGCTATGTGCAACATTTCTGTGGATTATGTGAACTCTGCCACTCCATAAACCACTAACAAGACCCAAGTTAGGTTTTTTCTTCTGATTTCTGTTTAAAATGAGAATAGTATATCCTGCCTCATAAGGTTCTTATGAGTAAGTGAGCAAGCAAATCGGAGATCAATTCCAACATAATCTCAGTCCATTCCATTTATTCAACAGATGTCAGTATTATGACTACTACTACAAACATTGGTGAGTTTTATTGAGTTTCTTCTTTGTATCAGCTTATAAACCTGATTTTTCAAAACTATGTTCTGCTTATGAACTATTGGTCTAAACCTTCTTTGCTATTAAAGTCCTGAAGTCTCTGATTATAGAAAACTCTACAGGAAAGCAGAGAAAATAATTTAAACTATACCTTCAAGGCAGTGACTTACCTCAGATGAAGTTAGATTCATATCTCCCCAAATAACAAAGCCTGCAGCTCCCAAGGCAGCACTTTCTCCAATGGTGCTGATTAAGTCTTGCTAGATTTAGAATGGTAGATTTCATTATACATTTGAATATAAAACCTCACCAAAAAGGTAAGATTCAGACTACATTTAATAGCATAAATCAAAATTATTCTGTACTTTCTTAAGATTATACAAATTTCAAATGAACCAAGACTCCACAATTATACTTGATATATACTAACATGACTGCAAGAGTATGCTACCTACACGGCAGAGCCTGGCAAGCTACCCGTGTTGTATTTGATATATATGCCAAATACCAGTAAACAATTATAGACCTCATTCCGGAATGGATTGTGGCTCTTTATGTTCCTGGAGCAAGCAGATGCCCTTGGGCTCTACTAGCATGATACAGTACATATGGAGATGTTACTGGGGCCCGCTCGAGCAAATCGATGAACAACGGAAGACAATGATACTAATATATTTTATATAAAAACTTAAAATGACATAACTTTGAAGACAGTGAAGCAACAAATCATGCTTAATTTCAGATGACTAGGTATAACATTCACTGTGCACCAAAAAACTTTGTATCTTTATATCAGGCAGAAATCAAGACTTTTCCACCTAATAATGTCAGAAATTTTCCATATTATTAGCTTAACTCTCTTTTTATTTTCAATATTGCTCCAACTGAAAATTTCACTTTTGTAAATGCTTCAAGGAGGTTTGTATCATTTAGTTTATAAGTACCAGAAGAGAAACATGGGATTAAGTATATGCAAGGCTTTTTCCCCTTTTTTTTGGCACACCCCTTATATTTGGACTTTTGAAAGTAATTGTGCTTAATTTCCAAAGTACCAAACTTAATAGACCTTACTTGTAAGTCATCTAGTCATGGGAAGCTTCTTAGAATTTCACTCCTCAGTGAAGTAAGTAGCTATATTCTTTAAGAAGTCACAATCAAACAATGATTCTGAAAGTAGTTTTCAGCAAATATAATGTTGTTTTATAATACTAAAGGATTATTGCTTTTGTTTTTAAGTGGCATGTGGATCTAGGTCATTTTAGAGGAAAATATAGTTAGGTGTAAGTTGTCCTGAAATAAATTTCATGAATTACAAAATATACTCTTTTTATTCTCTAGAATACCTTTTTACTCCAAGGATAAATTTACACCATTTAGATGCTGGAAAAACATAATTTGTTAGGAAATTAAAACAAACCTTTTGACTATTTTATAATGTTGCCCCTCGAGGTGTTGCAGGTGTGGCTGCAGTGCCTAGCTGCATCAGCAGGTGGCACAAAGAAGACAGGCTTGTCTACACTCAGGGCTCTGCCCCATGGTCCCCCAGATGGTTAAGGCCTGACATAGAAAAAGACTGGGTTCCCTGGGGTGAACCCAGAACCACAGCAGAGCCTGGCGAGCTACCCATGGTGTATTCAGTATGCCAAAACCAATAATGGACCTCATTGCCAACAAACAGAGATGTTACTGGCACCTGCTCAAGCAAATCGATGAACAACGGGAAGACAAGTGACAAATAACATTATTATAAAGTTTTTATAAAGAGTTCTCTTTATCTGACACATTTTGTAAGGGTAAGGGGAGAGGGGGCTGGGTGATTGGGCTACACTAGGAAGTACTCAGACTTATTCATGCTTCTGTGTTTAGAGATCACACATGTTGGTGAACAAGGGGCCATATAGGGAAGCAATGATCAGAGGAGGGATTCTATTACACTTTTATAGTTTGCTCAAATTGTTACATAACTGTGTATTTCTTTCTTTATGAGCAAATCTGTGACTCTTTTGAAAAAGAAAAGAGGTTTAATTTGCAATAATTTCTTTTTGATGATGTCCACTTTCATTTCCTATGATCATGGATTCTACTAAACAGGTAAGAGATGACATGACCAGAAGAAGAGAGGTTTGGGGAGGCTCCAATAGAATTGGGTAATCAAAAAGGTCTTGAAAATTAGCTCTGATATCCAGAAGTAAAAGACTGAGAAGATCTAGGTTGGTCAGTGCCCAGAGTGCCCCGATTACATTGCCTTTTGTTTTGGCAAAGACAGTGGACAGAATTCCTCCCCTTTTTTTTTTTTTTTTTTTTTTTGAGTCACATCCAACAATGCTCAGGGGTTACTCCTGGCTCTGCACTCAGGATTTACTCCTGGCGGTGCTCGGGGGGACCATATGGGATGCCGGGATCACCTCGGGATGAAACAGGCCGGCCACGTGCAAGGCAAATGCCCTACCCGCTGGATTATCACTCCGGCCCACCCCTTTGATCACTATGAAACCTCTTGTCCAGTGAGCTGTTCACATGTCATATTCAGAGGACTAAAATGCCCTAAAGCCCTACTATGAATTTCTATTACATGCCAGTTGGACCTATTTTTAGGTGCTGCACAGTTCATGAATACTTTGTTTGTTTGTTTTTTTGTTGGCTCATTTCCTCTTTGTTTTACAGTTTTAGAGGTTTCTCAGGGGACAGGGATTTGTCCCAAATAGGCCTCAGGGGAACCTCTTGGTATTTCCCACCAACATGGACTGCAATTCAATAAGCTCAAGGGTGCAGTGTTGCCCAGGGCCCTTCCAGTGTCAAGTATTCCCCTGGTCACCTGGGACTTCCAGGCCTTCACCTAGCCAAAGGTTGTGAGCGGGAGGAGTATGTAGTGCTGGAATCCAACTGAATTTGGCCATGTGTGGGCTTGTGCCTTTATGCCTGAATTATCTCTCCAGTTTGGATTTCGGGAGTTTCTATTGACATAACCTTTAAGTTCAGTGTTCAATCTTTAGTCATATCCGAACTAAAAATAAGCCCATTCAAGATATTCTTAAGTGCTTTTTTTTAGGTGTATCACATGTTTTGAGAATTTCTACATCTCTTCTTATATTATGCATCTATCCTTGCATGATGCAACAGTTATTCAGAGTTATGCTCCCTGACTGATAGTTCTAATCATCCCATCATGTTTGCTCTGTATTATCAGTGATTTTTGTTTGTTTGCTTTTGAACTGAGGGGGTACCCTTTAGTTTGTGTTTTGTTTTCACCTTTTAGTTTCTCATAAAATATTTTGTGCACTATGTAGTACATTCCCATAGCCAGATAGTTCATATTAGTTAAGAAAAAATTGGTATAAATAAGAATCTAAGGTGCAATTAAACTGTAAAGTGTACTGATGAGTGCCAGGGTACTTTAATTAGGTGTAAATCTTTTAGTGACTTGACCTTAGCCACTGGAGTGTGACCTTTCTGATCACTTCAGTTCTTGCTTTTTAACTGCCTTAGGTGGAGAAGGCTTTCTGGAAGGGGATCAGGAGTAAAGAAACACCCTTCCTTTTCCTTAAGGCTAGTATGTTCTATTAAGACTTTGGTAGTTTGTCTTTGTTAGAGAACTTTTCCTTAGGTCAAATCTTTTCAAAAGAAAACTTTGGATGTTTCCTTTTCTTTTTCCATCCTGAGTTCACAGCAAATTGTCAATGAAGTTTTAGGTTCTCACATCTCTCAGCCTGTCTCTGTCTCTCTGTCTCTGTCTGTCTCTCTTCTCTCTCTCTCTGCCCCCTATCTCTCTCTCTGTCTTTCTCTCTTTTCTTTTTCTCCTGAAGAATGCAAAAAGTGGGTATTCACTGTGTAACTGTGCCTGCTCTCCCTTACCAGGACTAGTTCTCCTAAATATTTTGTCATTTTTGTCTTCCAAATGTTTCCATACTCAGTTCACAGCAATTTGTGAATAGTTTCAGGTTCTCATCTCCAGTCTCTGTCTCTGTTTCTGTCTCTATCTCTCTCTCTTTCCCCCTCCCCCCATATATCCAGTTGTGTTAGGGCTTACTCCTGGTCCTGGAAGTTCTGAGGAGACCTTATGTTTTATGCTTGGATTTGAATCTGATTGGCTCAGAGGAGTTTTTGGTTGTTAGCTGTGACTTGTATCTACCACTCTTTTTCATAGTCAGTGCAGTGTTTTCCCCCTGCTTACTCTCCTCTTAATTTTAAAGAACTTGATTTTTGATTGAGTTTGTTATATTTATACTTGTTAAGATGATATGGTGATTAGTTTCTTCAGTTCCAGTTTGGAACAATAAATCTCCTATGACATCCTTTGAATTAGCGCTTTGTCATCAGAACTATGTAGGAGACAAATCATTTACACTTTATACTCATGGGGTCAGATACAATAAGTAATGAAACTACCGGTAGATTTTCTGAAACCACATCTTCTGAGTTTTATCTCAAGAGAAATGATAGTTTCTTCCACATGTGTTGTCAGTGTCATCATCAGAGAGAGCTTCTTAGGACTGACTTAAAAATTGCAAAACTCAAGCTCAAGTGGACTGGAGAAGAAAAGGGGAGTGGGGCACAAGGCAATGAATTCTTGCCCTAACGCTGTCCAGAGTCCAGAGTCACCTTTTGGAATCAGAAACAAAGACTTGATAAGTCCTTCATCAACAATACACCCAGAGGGAGCTGGATCAACCTTTCTCTGCCCAGCCCTTAACCCTGCTACATTCCAGGACAGAAGATCCTGCTGGAACAGAGGTCAAGAAGAGGAAAATTTCCAAGACCACTCCCAATATCTCCCCTTGGCAATGGCCCTAGCAATTGACTTTAACCTAGGTTGAAGCCCCCATATGGGAGTAGTTCGGGAAGAAATCTATGAAAGCCGTCCTGACCAAAGGACAGCGCTCATATGTGCCTGAGCCCATGTGCTGCTTGAGCCCATGTGGCCAATCACATGTGTCTGCCCAAGCATATGTGTCACCCGCATCTCCCCTTGAGATGTGTACTCTCTATTACTATCCCTCCTTCTTCCCCCTTCCTAAAACCTCCATAATAAAATCCGTTCTACTTCACTGCTCATTTATTCCTGAAAATTCTTTTTCTGTGAGGAAGAAAAGAACCCTTAAAAACCCTGGGTAAGGACTAGGGACTGACTTGCCTTTTATCAGTCCTTAGACTGCCCAGCGGTGGTCCCGGTGGCAGAGGCAGCTGGGGAGAAGGTGGCCATCTCTCTCTCCTTCCTGCCTCACATGGAGCCACCTGTGGGGCCCACCTACATCAGTACCAAATGTTGAAACAAATTTTTTATGCCATATTTGTTCACTGTCTGGCCCATGATTGCTGGGTGCTAAAAGAATGACAAAGCAACTCTTGGGAATTAAAAACAAAAACACTACTGAGAGAGGTAGGTTACGGGTGTAGATGATTCCACTAAGATGATTCCACTAAGCTTAGGAACCATGTAAGAACATGAGCCACAAAAGTGATGTCACACAAACAGCCTAAAGCCACACAGTAGCTGCTGTTGTTCAATCATCCAGGCTCACTGCTTGGTGGAGAGCTGTCAGCTCTACCAAGACTTTCAGCTCAGATCAAGGTTTTGGAAGCAGCAGTCAAGGCACTCAGAGAACACATTTTTCATATTGAGATTCAGACTCTGAAGCTTCCTGCAGAGCATGTAAATAAATACTGTGTCTCACTGTGAGGAGCTGAAGCATCTGAAATGAGTTCCCTTTGTTGTCAGAGCGAATACTAATTGCTTACAGGAAAAATCATACTTAAATATACAATAAGGAAAGTTTCAATTATTTTTCATGGTTGCATTTATTTGTAGGCAGTAGGGAAAATTTTCTATCAGAAATAAGATATTGCTCTTCCCATATTCCTCAGTCAGTAGCCTGTGGCTACTGACTTTGATTCTTTTCTTTGATATTCCCATTTTTTAGATTAAGGCTTTGGTACTTGTAAAAAAATGGTAAGTATATATGTCATATATTCTGCAGACCTTTGTATTTTGATACTTAGCCTTTACTTGACTTTCATAAAAGTTCTGTTATATAGGGAAGGCAAATGATTTTGTAGTATTCCATTTATAAATTGAAAAACATATGGACACTCAGGCCTACAAATCTTTTTTTTTTTTTTTTTTGCTTTTTGGGTCACACCCGGCATGCTCAGGGGTTTCTCCTGGCTCTGCACTCAGGAATCACTCCTGGCGGTGCTCAGGGGACCATATGGGATGCCGGGGATCGAACCCGGGCTGGCACAGGCCGGCCACATGCAAGGCAAATGCCCTACCCGCTGGGCTATCACTCCAGCCCCCAGGCCTACAAATCTTAAAGTTATTGGAAAATAGCTTTGCTAACACTGTTTGTGCACACACACACACACACACACACAGTAAAAAGCAATGCCTTTTAGCAAAATGAGAGACAGATGCTGTTACCATTCATTGCATTTTGGTACAAATCAGCAACAGATTTTACTTTTTGTGTGTGTAAAGTTTTACAGCAAAGTGGAAATGGAAAATATACTAATGTTCTCAAACCCTTGGAAATATCTTACCATTTAGAGAGTTTTCAGAATGACATACTGGAACAGTAAATAAAACAAAACAAAACTTGTGGATAAGCTTCTAACTTTTGATTCCTTCTCTTCAGGTCTAAAAGTGTTTCTTTAGATCCTAAGGATGGAAGTTTACCTGAGATTTTCAAGTAGTCTAAACTAATCTCTTCAAATGAGCACTTTGTCCCTCACTGTTTATTGTGACTTCCAAAAATAAAGTCTTTGTCTCTAAAATAGATAGTTGTTTAAGTCAATTATAGGAAAGAAAACCAAGTTTCACTGAAGCAGGTGGCATTTAACTTTCAATTCAGGTCAAGAATTTTCTAAGCTTTAGATTGCCCTCTTAAATCTCTCTTCTACCTGACATCTCACCTGTAAACTCCCTCTTTAAGTAGTTGTGATTTTGTTGTTGCTGCTGTTTTTTATCCAATATTGTTCTGTGATTCCTTTAGCAACCATCTCTGAAACGGTAGATAGCAAATTTGGCAAAGAAATTAGCCTCAATATTTGGTACTGTCCTACCCTCAGTACTATCCAGTACTGATATCCTAATTATTTTCTGCAACTTTTTTGAGTAGAATATTATTTCACAATTGAGACATTTTCTCTACTCATTATATTAATTCTGTGATAGGTTTAAAATTACCATCTATGTGTCCCTAGGAAGAGTAAGTTCCACTCTTTATGTTCCACATAGGCCTATGTGTCAGCACAGGGCCCTCATCTATATTATTTCTAGCTCTTTCTTTGGAAACCTAATGGTTACAACATTTTTATATTTTAATAAAGTCCTGTGAAATGGAATTTGTAATAGAAAATGGGAAATATTAAACATTCATCCAATATTTCATGAGAAATATTGGATGAATGTTTAATATTCAGCAGTATACTTAAAAAAATCATACGAAAATGCAAGAGACCGCATAAGCCTCAGTCTTCTCATGATAATAATTTTCCAAATAATTATCTGTCTAAAGAGTAAACAGTTAAGTTTTAAGTTGTTTTATCTCTAAAAATTTCCATCTCTAGAAAAATATGTGCAGATATTTATCTGTTTATGTATGTAGTGCATAAGTTTGTATATATTACTTATTGCAAAATAAATCAAATAAAATTTTGACTTGCAAGTTTTGCATAAGCACATGTATGCATATATATGCAGATACTTATTTGTATATGTTACTATAAAATAAATCCAATGAAATTTCAACTTGCAAGTTTTAACCACAGGTTATAAAAAATCTACTAGTCATTTACACATTGCATTTAGAATCCTGTGCCAACCTTTCATTGGTAGTCAGAATCAAGAATAAAGTTGGTGACTAGGAGTCAGAGCAATAGTCCGGCGGGTAGGGCATCTGCCTTGCATGTGGTTGATCCAGATTTGATCTTCGGCATCCTATATGGTCCCTGGAGCACCACCAGCAGTAATTCCTGAGCAAAGAGCCAGGAGTAACCCCTGAATATATATATAGATTCATCTACCTTTAATATTGTCAATTCCTTTATAATACTTTTAATTAAAATTTTTGTCATTGAAATTAAGTATATTCAAATTGTGTGCATTTCTAAAACTTTATACGTTTTCCAAAGCTGGAAAAAAGAAAATATGTGTGTGTGTGTGTTTGTGTTTTGTTTTTTTTGAATCATACCTGGTGATTCTTAGGGGTTACTCCTGAGTCTGCATTCAGAAATTACTTCTAGTGGTGGCCATAGCACTATATGGAATGCCAGAGACTGAATCCAGGTTGGCCGTATACAAGGCGAACGCCTTTCCTGATGTTCTTGCCCCCCAAATATGTTTTCTTTACCTTGGAATTTTAAAGCAGAAATACTTTCATATATACTTTAACCTGTATAAATGATTCTTTGATTTTCTGATTTCACCATCAATCATTTCAATAACTTTTCCAAAAGGTCAGCTGAAAAGATGAACTAATCTAAACAAGAAAGTATCAGATCTTGTTGATATTACATCTACATACCTTAATACTTTTGTTTCTGAAATATAACAAGAAAGTAAAAATGTACATTGCCTAAAATAAAACTATAAATGATACTAGGCAAAGGAAAATATGATCCTATTGAACAGAACAATAATTAATTGAAACATCAAAGTACATTCAACAAAGGAATCTATTTTATAGGAATAGGGGAAAACCCCTCTGCCCTTTATCTTTGACAAGGAGTTTCTTACCTCAGATAGAAAACACAAAGGTTCATCTCTGTAACCTAGCCTTGTATAGACAAAAACAGGCAGTGCATAATCATGAGAAGTCATGGTGGAGATCCTCATGGACTCATGTACCCGAAACTGTGAGAAGAGCAAAATGTTTTTGCTATCCCCAAGGGATTTCCGGACCCCAATTGAAGGGTATAAAGCTCCACTGCTATTCCAGAGCCAAGAAAGCTCATTGTTCCTCAAAACTTCCTCTTCTGGGCATGACCCAGTATAATTGGGGCCATACGCATTGTAATTGTGGCAATCAGGATATAGGTAGTAGCCCCAAAGGCCTTTGGGTCGGCTTTTTAATTCCCAGTTCAATGGTTTCCTTCATGAAAGCTTTTGCACTTTTTTCAAATGTTGCTTTGGCTAAATATTCAATATCAGATGCTGATATATTTTCTTGCATGTCAGAAACAAGTTGTCTTGATTTTTTCTCTGTAGATATTTTTGGTGTTCCAATTCCGGGCCCACTGAGGCCGCCAATATTCCCAGTCTATAACAGCAAGTCCACTGAAATCTTTAGAAGGGATATAGTAATTAATGTCTTGGTCAACTTTTTCCAGATGTACTTGTAAACTTATGTTCTGGGGAAGACCCCCATTAATAGGAACACCCTTTGTGGTATACCATGGATAAAATCCTAATCTGTTGACATAAAATATAGTGATATTTTGGCCCCTGGCCTTAACCAATGGGCTTCCAATTACCTGAAACATTTTCAAATTTAGTCTTACATTATATTTTCTTAAGCATTGGTCTGTTGGAGCATTCCAAGCAGCTATAAAGGGTTTCCTTTGATAAATTGGAAGTCGGGCAGGTTTTAAAGGAGAGATAGATTTCAGAATAAAAAATATGATCAGCCATGACATGAGCTGTAGTGGTTGAATAACAAATAACCTCAGTTGTCCTTCAGATAATCGTTTCATGATAAGATGGAAAACTCTGTTCTCTTTTGCTCTAATATACTCCAAAAGACCTATAGAGAGATTTAATTTTCTGTTAGTGATTATTTTGAGAAAAATAGCTTAAATATTGGTTAAAGAATCTCAGTGCTTTTAAATGATTATATTTTTAACACAAGTTTCTTTAGAAGTTTTAAAGAGACCTGTAAATTGAGATCTGGACACAAAAATAGTGACAAGCTTATTCACAGTCAGGCAATGAGATTCATCAAACCTTCATGGAAGAGTTGACCCATATTTTGCATGCAAAATGGTGACATGGCACTTGTCCTCAATGAAAGTCATAATTAATCACATGGTGTTATAATAATTTTTAAAAAGTTACTCATAATTAAAGATATAAAAGAATATGCAGCATCATTTTAAGAAAATGCATCAAACCCTATGTACCACACTGATGTATTTTAGAAAAATGGTTTCATTTAACCTGTAATAGCTTTTTTTTTATTTCATCAACTAAAGCAAAATGCTTAGAGGCTTTTCAGCTTTCTTTTTTACGATGTTGGTATGTGATTCGATTAAAATCATCTTAGAAACTAAAGTGATATACAGCAGATAAGATATTTGCCTGCACATAGACAACCGGGGTTCAATCCTGGAACTGCATATGGTGCGCCAAGCACCATCAGGAATAATTCCTGAGTATGGTCAGAAGTGACCTCTGAGCATTTCTGAGTGTGACTCAAAAACCAATAAACAAAAAAACAAATAAATGAATAAATATTAAATGCATCTTACTCATCAAATTCTGAGTTGAACTCTTGAGACTCTAAGAGGCTAAAAAATGTATACAGAAATTCCAGTTCCTAGGAATTGGCAGTAAATGGTGTGGCATCCAGATATTTGAATAGGTGATGCTTGTGGTTAGTTGCACTATTGTCCCCAGGGACAAAATTTTTTTTTACCAAATTTATCCAGGTTTTGTTGGAGTCATTTATAACCAAGAACCCAGAGGTTTTCTATGAAATCTGTTACTATCTCATGTGAGTTTCCCCCATCAAGTGGTGCTATATGTTGCATTTAATTACCATTTTGCATGTTCAAGTGTAACTAGACAAATTACAGCATTTCTGAGACCTAGCACTCTATGACATATACATTAAATAATTTTAACAGGGGCCAGAGTGATAGTCCAGTGGGTAGGGTGTTTGCCTTGTACACAGCTGACCTGGGTTTGATTCCCCAGCATCCTATATGGTCCCCAAGCACCGCCAGGAGTGCAGAGTCAGGAATAACCCCTGATCATAGATTGGTGTGACCCAAAAAAGCAAAAACATAAATAAATCAATAAAAAACTTTTTGACATTTTATTCAAAAGCACTTTAAAGTACTAGTGAATATATATATATATGTATATATATATATTACCAATTTATAACTATGAGATAAATATTTCTTCATTCATTCATTGTACAAGTATCCGCTCTTCTGATTCTGTACACAAATACAGAATCAGATTACTAATGTGAGAAAATTCCACTTTCTAATGTGAAGTATACTGAAGGGTTGAGAGATTTCAGGTAGGGCTCTTGCCTCGTGTATGAGCAAGCAGGGCTCAATTCCCAGCACTCCATCTGACATACCATTTAGTACCTCAAATCCTACAAGGAGGAACAAGCTGTGAGGACTTACCATACTCCTACATTTCTGAAATACTGTTCAACCACAGTGAACAACAACAAAATTATCTGCCCTCAGAGAATATAAATTCTTTTTAGAAGCTAGACAATAAATAAGATTAGTAAACAAAACGCATAATACACAGAAGGTGGTGATTGCAAAACAATAAATAAATGAAGGATTTATTTTAAGACTGCAGATCAGTGTCATTGATCTGAAGGAGTGAAAAAGAAAATCTGGAGAATATTTATTTGGGCAGGCCTTGGTAGTGAAGCAATGACAGAAATCCCAAGATAGGAACATGCCTACCTTGTTTGAGAAACTTCAAATAATTAGTGATTAAGAGAAAAAGGAGTGGTAAGAAAAGGCCTGAGGGACAAACATGGGTTCTGATTTCACTCTAAGTGAAAAGGGAAGGAATTGGTAAATTTTGAGGGGGAATTGCCCACCTGACTTTGGTCTAAGTGAATTCCTCTAGGTGCTGGATTTAGGCATGTTTAAAAGAGAAAGTGCCTGAGAGCCAGGACACAGGACTTGTCAGGAGACTCTTGAAATAGTGCAGGAGAGAGAAAAGGGGTGTGAGAGCATTAACTTAAACAAGAATGGCATCATTCCACATGGAATAATAACAATATTACAAATCAGTAAGGTCATCTTGCAGATTTTGTTTCATTCTTGATGATTACACTCAGCATTCTTTTCCCTTTCATGATGCAATAACTGCTATTGTATATGATGTTTAGACTGTAAAACAGATTCCAGCCTCCTTCCTTCTCTCCTGAATCTGTCATAGAAGGTTGATACTCTTTTTCCTGATGCTTTTCTTCTAACTGATGACCATTTTCTTACCTGGAAAATTTTAATTTCATGTAAAATACGTATAATGTTCCTTATGTAATGTAATTTCTGTAAAATGGTGCATTGGTTTTTAAAATGTTCAGTTTACGTCCAGGGAGATATCAAAACTGCCCTGTTCATTCTTATATTTATATATATATATATATATATATTCCAGCCATTTGAACTGTCTCCTGGTCTCTTGAGCATCACCTGGGATAGCTCAGGTGGCCCCTAACGTCACTGGGAGTCCCTAAAACAGAACAAACAGCGGGAGTGGAATTTAAGTCTTTCCAGGAAAAATTGATTTAAGTTTTGATTTTTAGTATCTTTTGGTCAAGTAGCTTTCCTTTCCACCTTAATTTATTTGGATGCTAATATCAGGATTAGTATTTAATCATGTCACTGATATTTATAACGTTTATAGAGGAGCGTTTTACATTTTATTTATATGTTGTAGTAATAGATCATTGAGTTTTCAATCTGCCTTTGTTTCTATATCTTTGGTATGGGTAAAATTTTGCTCGATTTTTTTTTTTTTTTTTTTTGGTCACACCCAGCAATGCTCAGGGGTTTCTCCTGGCTCTGCACTCAGGAATTACTCCTGGCGGTGCTCTGGGGACCATATGGGATGCCGGGGATTAAACTCGGGCCGGCATGGGCAGGCAGTGTGCTATCACTCAGGCCCTTTTTTTTAAAATAGGTTTTATTTATTTATTTATTAATTATTATTATTATTATTATTATTATTATTATTATTATTATTATTTTGCTTTTTTGGGTCACACCCGGCAATGCTCAGGGGTTACTCCTGGCTCTGCACTCAGGAATTACTCCTGGCGGTGCGCGGGGACCATATGGGATGCCAGGGATCCAACCCAGACCTGCCGCGTGCAAGGCAACGCCTTACCCGCTGGGCTATCGCTCCAGCCCCGCTCGATTTTCTTTTGTTGAGTTTTGGAGGACTAAAATAACTGCCTGTTTTCTATCTTCTCAGACCATTCTTTTATAATTGAGTGTTGCTGCCACTCTTAAAAGATTGGTTGACTATAATTGTTTGTCTTCAGATGTCTTTAAATCATTTGATGTGGAAGTACAATTTTCTCTGAATTTATTTTTTCTCTCTTTCTCTTGCTCTCGCTCTCCACCCCAACCCCCTTGTTTTGGGGCCTCACTGGTAGTGCTCAGCGATTATTCCTGGTTCTGTGTTCAGGGATCACTTTTGGCAGGGCTCAGGGGACTATGTGGGATGCCAGGACTGAACCTGAGTTGATTGTGTGCAAGGCAAGACGCTGTTCTATCAGTCTGGCTCTTTTCTGTAATTATGGATGGTTGTAGTAGTATAGTGAAGGATGCCTTTTCATTTTGCATATGTAATGGAATAGAAAAGTTTCCGTTAATTAGAATACTTATCTATAAGCACTTAGCATGAATAGTTATAATTTAAAAAGTTTGCATAGATTTATTTTAGGTCAGTATTACATTAGCTATTATTCCCTTCTCCCCCAGAGTGCTTATAGATATGTAGTGTTGTGTTTCTCTTTTCAGTGTATTTAACCTGTACTTGACATTTTACCAAAAAATTAGGCTTTTGAAATGGGTGCAAGAGTCACTTTGAAACAGTAATTTTTCTTTTTTAAAATGTCTCTGGAGGCTGGAGTGATAGCACAGTGGTTAGGGCATTTGCAGCCGAACTGGGTTTGATTTCCAGCATTCCATATGATCCTCTGAGCACTGCCAGGAGGAATTCCTGAGCACAGAGCTGGGAATAACCCCTGAGCATTGCTGGGTGTGACACAAAAAGCCAAAAATAAATAAATATATAAATAAATAGAACAAATCCGGACTTCCTCCTCGTCAGAACTCCACCCAGCAGACCAGCCTATCACAGCACAGCTCATCGAGATCCACCCTGATGCAGTCTTTTTAATCCGGCCCAGGTATGCTGATCCAGAGACAGACATGAGGCAGAGCTGCTACTGACTCTCACTGTGCCCAGCCGCTCATGAGGTGCCCGGGAGGGGATGGCAGGTTCTAGCCCTGGCCCACCACCCCAGCAGAGCCTCACAACAAGCCAGACGACCCCCCCCACTCCATGAGGACCTCCATTTTCCACATCCGGATTTCCTCCTCGTCAGAACTCCACCCAGCAGACCAGTCTATCACAGCCCGGCTCGCACGGCCGCTTGTGGCTGCGCGGTTCATCAATAAATGCTGGATTTTGAGATGACTACAAGAGTATGCTACCCACACCGCAGAGCCTGGAAAGCTACCCATGTCGTATTTGATATCCCAGATACCAGTAACAATTATAGACCTCATTCCCATGACCTGATGGAATGGTTTGAGGCTCTTTATGTTCCTGGAGCAAGCAGGTGCCCTTGGGCTCTACTTGCATGAGACAGGTCATATGGAGATGTTACTGGTGCCCGCTTGAGCAAATCGAAGATAAACAGGAAGACAGTGATACAGTGATACAGTGATGCAAGATGATCCATGTTAGTCTTTGAGATTAGAGAGGAAAAATTCATGGAACATTTTGAAAATACGTGACTCCTTTAATATCAACATATAAACGAAAAGAAATAATTGCCCAAATCTATAAGCTTTATGTTTAGTTTTTGAGTGATACCAGAATTTTTACTAAGAGCTTTTGAGACCCCCAAATGCATGCCCACAAAACCAAAAAATGTTCAGGAAGGTATTTTCTAGACCAATGCCCTTATTGGGGATTGTCACCCCCTCAGATCCATACTTCTTGCTAGAACTTGAAATGCAATGGTTTACTTCTAAGAAATTAAGTGAAGTCCTAAATAGAGATAGCATATTAACAATAGTAAATATAGATGCATAAATAATTATAATAGATTCACTGGGTACAAAGCTGTTTTCTCCTATCTGCAAACTAATTAATTACTGTCTAAGACAAGATTTTTTAGAGAAAAGGTTGAGGGTTCTTTTTTTTTTGTTTTTTTCTCTGAAGGATTACTTGATCACTTGACATCCTGTTATTTGTCAATTTGCTCAAGCGGAATCAAGTAACGTTTCCATTTGCCCCTGTCACGTGCCAGTGTAGCCTGATGGCATCTAATTGCTCCAGGAATACAAAGAGCCTCAACCATTCATTCTGGGTCTTGATAAAGAAATCTGACCATCTTGTTTGTGGGTGGCCACGTGATCTTTTGACTTCCAGTGAGATTCAGTCAGTAATGGGTCTAGTTCAGCAGTCATCTCCAAGTCGCATTACATGTCCAACCCATCTGATTTTCAACGTATTGGCAAACGAGACAGCGCCCATGGCTCTCAATCATTGGCGGAGGTCCGAACTCCGAATTCCTTCTCTCACTTGAATGAGGCATGATATTCCAAGCATAGCTCTTTGAATTCCTCTTTGGGAGACCCGAATAGCGTTCTCATCCTGCTTTCATAGGATTCTGTTCTAAAGCATATAACTGCCTTAGTCTAATTGGAGTCAAGTCTTGTACTATTGGAGCTTACAATTTTCCTCTCTCGCAACCAACATTGTGAAAGTCTTGCAGCTAAAGAAAAAGCAGATTGAATGGACAGAGACTTATGCCCTAACTTTGCTCTTACATTTTTCTTAAGAACTTAGTACCAGAGCCAGGAGATTGTGCAGTGCTTAGGGCACATATCTGGAATGTGCCCTTTGGTAGTTGGCTTCTCAGTACCACATAGTTTCCTAGTATCACTGGATGCATCCCTGCAAATCCCTAGTAATGCCATTTTGTCCTAGGTTCTCACTTTTCTCAGTCTGACTAGCATCACATCCTTGGGCCTTGCCCTGAGGATTGTAAACCACTGGCTCGATCGGGCTGTAGTCACTGATGAGTTCCCAAGCCACCTGAGCCTGAAAATTCAGGGCCCTTTAGTGTATGCCACAGTTTTCTCTCTTATAAGAGCATCTCTATAAAGCATACAATCCTTTATCAGATACTAAATTTTACATTAATTCTATTTCTTGTCCATTTAAATATAGATTTTTTTTTATTTTTAGACTAGTCTTTTAGCAGATATTGTTTTCTTTTTATTTGAGTGGCTTTTGAGGTGGGGGGTGCAAAACCCAGTGGTGCTCAGACTCCTTGTTCTTTTTCAGAGGATCACTCCCAGGGGTGCTCATAGAGCCATATGCAGTTCCAGATATTGGTGCTACACACAAGCAAGGTAAATGCCTTAGTTCCTGTGCTATCTCTCCAACCGCTGATAGCAAATTTTAAATTACAATAATGATTAATTCCTATACATATTTCCTACCAGTCTCATTAAACATATGCTAAAAGTTTGTAAATATCTAAAGATTACCATTTCTATGTCACATGCGCTTACTGAAAATGCATGCCTCAGCGTGAAATGACATCGTTTGTAAAGCAAGGGAATTTTTCATTTTAAGAAATGTAATCTTGGCAATGCAGTCCCTATGAGGATACCGATGACATTCTTCAAAGAAATTGACCAAACGCTCCTGAAATTTGTATGGAACAATAAACCCCCAAGGATAGCTAAAGCAATCCTCGGGAAAAGAAGATGGGAGGCATCACCTTTCCCAACTTCAAACTGTACTACAAGGCAGTAGTAATTAAAACAGCATGGTATTGGAATAAAAACAGACCTGTGGACCTATGGAATAGAATAGAGTATCCTGACACCCAACCTCAAACACATGATCATTTAATCTTTGATAAAGGTGCAATGAGTCTAAAAATGGAGTAAGGGAAAGCCTCTTCAACAAGTGGTGTTGGGAAAACTGGCAGCAACGTGTAAAAAATGAATTTGGACCTGTGTCTAACACCATGCACAAAAAATCAGATCAAAATGGACTAAAGATCTCAATATCAGACTTGAATCCATAAAGTACATTGAAGAAAATATAGGAAAAACCCTCCACGACATTGAAGCTAAAGGCATCTTCAAAGGTGAAACATCACTAACAAAAGCAACTAGAAGAAAAAGATAAACATATGGGACTACATGAAACTGAAAAGCTTCTGCACCCTCAAAAGAAACAGTGACTAAGATACAAAAGCAGTCCACAGAATGGGAAAGAATATTCACCCAATACCCTCTGATAAGGGGTTAATATCCAGGATATATCAGGCACTGGTAGAACTTTACAAGAAGAAAACAAACAACCCCATCAAAAAAATGGGGACAAGAAATGAACAGAAACTTCAGCAAGGAAGAAATTCGAATGGCCAAAAAACATATGAAAAAATGCTCATCATCACTAATCATCAGAGAGATGCAAATCAAAACAACAATGAGATACCACTTTACACCACAGAGACTGGCACATATTCAAAAGAGCAAGAACAACAAGTGCTGGCGTGGATGTGGGGAAAAGGGGACACTCATTCATTGTTGGTGGGAATGCCGGCTGGTACAGCCTTTCTGGAAAACAATATGGACTTTCCTCCAAAGACTAGAAATTGAACTCCCATTTGACCCAGCCATACCACTCCTGGGAATCTACTCTGGGAAACCAAAAATACGCAGCGGAAACACCATCCCTACTTTTATGTTCATAGCAGCATTATTCACAATAGCCAGAATCTGGAAGCAACCAGAGTGCCCGAAAAATCGATGACTGGATAAAGAAGCTTTTGGTACATCTACACAATGGAATACTATGCAGCTGTTAGGAAAAAATGAAGTTATAAAATTTTGCCTATAAATGGATGGACATGGAGAAGATTATGTTGAGTGAAATTAGCCAGAGAAGAGAGAGAGACAGATACAGAATGACTGCATTTATTTGCATGGCATAAATATATATGTACATATTATGATACCAATATCCAAGGTCAAGTGAAACATATATCAGGAGGTCTTGTCAAAGGTGGAGATTATCACAAACGTGTGGGGAGTCAGAGTTTAGGTAAGACAGAAAATGGAACAGGGGGGCTAACAATAGTCGAGGGTACTAATGCCAACCTAGAACTGAGCATTAAATAGGAGCAAAAAGGATACAAATGACAACCTTTTAATGTATGTTCTGTAATCCATAGACTGGAAGGGAAGGAAAAGAGAAAGAGAGAGAAAGGGAAAGAAATAAAGAACCTGCCATGGAGCAGGGCTGGGGAAGGGGGGAGGGAACCGGGGATGTTGGTGGTGGGAGATGGGCACTGGTGGAGGGACGGGTGCTGAAACACTGTATGACCAAAACCCAAACATGAACTTTTTAATTGTATATCTTTTATTTGTATATCTCACGGTGGTATAATAAAATACTTAAAAAAAAAAAAAAAAAAAAAAAAAAAAGAAATGTAATCTTGGGGCCAGAGCGATAGCACAGTGGGTAGGGGCGTTTGCGTTGCATGCAACTGACCTGGGTTCAATCCTCGCATCCCATATGGTCCCCAAGCGCTGCCAGGAGTAATTCCTGAGTGAAGAGCCAGGAGTAACCCCTGAGCATTGCTGAGTGTGACTCAAAAAGCAAAAAAAAAAAAAAGTAATCTTAGGACAGAGTCGATGAGTGGGAGTTTGAGGCAAACATTTGTGCTTTGCTTGCAACCTACAGTTCTGTTTCCAGCACCACTTAATTATAGGAGCAGCAGGCTGGAAAACCCTGAATAGAATCAGAATCACCTGGGAAATCCCCAGCATCACTTTCTCAGGAATAGTTGGGCTGCTGGCCCACTTGATGGAGAATTGCTAGGAAGTGGTTCTGGATTCTCTGAGTACCACATGGGAAACCCCACTCACTGCACTAAAAAGAAAAGAATTCGGTTTTGGAAGAGAGTGATTTGAATCATAGCCAGCTGTGCACAGGGCCCTGACTTAATGCTCAGTAATAACTATGTTCTCCGCCAGTACTAAAGGTCCGGCCTGCTGGTTCCTGAGCTCTACGAACCTGAACTTGCCACTAGCACTAGTAGAAGTGGCCCTGACACAGAAGAAAATCATTTCTTGAAAACACTAAAGAAGGTGCAAATTTACTCTCATGTGGAATCAGGCCTCGTTTCCTGTAAGTTGCAACACACTAGATGGATTTTTCTATGAAGATTTTTTTTTTGTATTGTCTGTTAAGAAAATAGTTTTGTTTTGTTTTTGGTCAATTGGACAATAAAATACTAATTTTTCCAGTTGAAAACTTTATCACTCTATCACTCCAGAGAACTCTATCACTCTATTCTGGTACATAGGTTTTAAAAACTAAATCAGGCCTGAGAGCCTGAGGGCAGCTGAAGTGATAGTACATCAGGTAGGGTAATGGCCTTGCTGGTGACCAGGATTTGAACCTGATACTCGATGCAGTGTCTGAGCACCCCAGGAGGGTTTCTGAGCATAAAGGATGAGGTCCTCAAACAAAACAAAACAAATCTGGGTTCATTTTGCGTGTGTGTGTGTGATAATGGAAGACTAACAGGGGTTAATGACTTGGTAGATATTTAATATAAATATCTATTCTATTAGATATTTAATCTATTTAATATCTATTTATTAATATATGTGTTAATAAATGTAGATACTTAGTAATGTTTATGTATTAATAAATATAGGTATTTACGAATATCTATTTATTAATATATGAAATAAACTTATATATTAAATAAATAAATAGTATATTTATTTAATATCTGTTTATTAAATACCCGAGACATTGGTGTTTAATAAACAGGCTTAAAGAAATCAATTAGGGGCTGAATTGATAGCACAGTGGGTAGGGCATTTGCTCTGAGTACAGAGCCAGGAGTAACCCCGAAGCATCATCCAGTGAGACCCAAAAAGCAAAAAAAAAAAAAAAAAAAAAAGAAAAAATCAATTCGTGTCAATTAGTGTTATTTTTGCACAATAAAATTCACTAATGCAATACAAGTACATTATTCCTTACAAATGGAAAAAGTTTTGTAGAATAATATGAACTTATCTGGTGATATAAAATGATGAATTCTATTCATAAAAATACCAGTGTGTGGAAGAATTCTATATAAATAAGATCCTTTGTTCCTTTGTTCTTCCTAGTTTCTTTACACTCTGTACTTGTTTAGCTAATTTACCCAACCGAACTTTGAATAATTTAGAATGCATTTTTTTTCTATTCAATCTCAGATTACTTTTTATTCTCATATTTTCTTAGGCACTTAAACTCCATTGTCTTATTGTATTATAATTTCTTGTCAGGATTAACTTGTCCATTAAAGAATTCTTCAATGCTTATTGATGACTAC
The DNA here is from genome assembly GCA_021461705.1 of Cryptotis parvus. NCBI lineage: Eukaryota > Metazoa > Chordata > Mammalia > Eulipotyphla > Soricidae > Cryptotis > Cryptotis parvus. The sequence goes on from JAJIBD010002955.1 coordinate 88,904, forward strand.
TATTTAATTATTCCTTACACTTTCTTCTAATGAATCGTTTAAAAAATATAATTGCCTTGTTTAATTCTACTCAGTTACCCTAGAGCATTTAAAGCAAAAAAGAAAATATTAATACAATATATCAGAGGACTGTATAAAGCAGAGGGTAAAACTTCAATTCTAGGGTCACTAATCAGGATAAATGTACTGGAATGTTTTATTCTATCACCCGGTTAATTTTTATTTTTAGTGTTTTAATTTGCTTTTTAATAAAGTCACAGTGTTCCTTTTGGGGGCATGACAAGGATAGCATAATAAGTTATAAAAAGACTTTATAAAACTGAACTAGAATTAGTGTGTATTTTCTGCCATTAGAAGTAGTATAGCTTTGGAAAAATTAGACTTAGCTATTGAAGCAAAACCCCTGCTGCTTCTTTACATTTACTCTTAATTCCAAAATTAATTATTCTCTTGTCTTTTATTAAGTAGAATGAATTGTGCCCACAACCCCTTTCTCCAAGCCTCTGGCTGCCATTTCACACAATACAGATATTTCTAATCCATCTGACAATTTATCTATATTGGATAGCTTTTTATATTTTTTAATTTTTTATTAAGTATTTTATTATACTATGTGACCGAAATCTCTAAACATGAACAATGTTATAATTGTATATCTCACCATGGTATAATAAAATATTTAATATATTGGATAAATTGACGTGTTCAATCTAAATCTTATGGTAAAAGGCTAAAAGGTCTAAGTGTAAAACCTTTTAAGTGTTCCTGATCCCTGAAATTCTCTCAGCTCCAGAACTTGTGCTGTTTAGAGAGGGTGGGAGCTAGAGCCAGAGTCAGAAAAAGAGATAAGAACTTTGTGAGATAGGGCAGAGCTTTACCTCATAAGTCTAGGTTACATTCTAATGAGAAATTAGGCCGCTTTTGAAAATTAACTAAGGTACAAAAACTGTTGCAATTAAATCAAAGAAGGTCTTGTGTTTCGTGAAAAATTGGTAGTTCAAATGTTTTTTATTGGTGAATATTTGTTTTATTTATGCAATGGGGTAATCTCAGACCTCAGCCTGATAAATCTGGTGGAATTCCAGAGCAGCCCTTGCTGGAGAAAAAAAAAAAGTGAATCTCTTTAGCATTCAAGAAGCTAGGAATGTTCGTTTAAATTTAGTGGCTTCTAAACATGGAAAATTAAAAGAATTGTGGGAAGTAAATGACAGCAATCAGTTTTTTTTTTAGACAATGTTGCTAATCTGCTCAGTACATGCTATTATTGAGATAGTTTTAATACATGTGAGCTTTGCCAACAGGTATCAACCTAGTCTTTGCCTTGAAAGTCTTAGTTATTCACAAGTGTGAAATCTTTACTGTTACTTGGTAGCAATCTTTTGAGTATTTTAACTTTGCATTGTTTGTGTTCCTAAAAACTGGAATTTTATAGATAAAATTTTAAATGTTTTCTGGATAATTTCTAATATAAAGTGAACCTTTGCCAAGCGTAAATTTAAAAGAACTTTAATTGTGAGCATGTCAGCCTCTTGAATATGTATGGAAATGATTTAATGCTTTAAAGTAGCTTTGCTATGCCAGATGAGATAATAACTAGCAACTTGTTTCCAAATTTGGGAGATTAATCTGTATTGAGCTCTGTAAAATAAGTAAGTTAATACCTTTAGGGTGTAACTATAATGCATTTTAAGTAACAGAAAGATAATGAATGGAGATGTCTGTGAAAAAAAATGGAAGTAATTCTGTTAAAGTGAAGGCTTGTTTTTAAAATAAAATGCAGGAAAGTTACAGGACAGAATGAATGTACAGGAATGTGTAGAAGGTCTGAGAATGTTGAGTAAACAAACTCTGAAACTCTTTTCTGAAGAATTCTAGTAACTTTTTGGTGAAATCTATGGAAAAAAAAATTAAACAGATGGTATGGACCCCTGTTACAGTGCTCCAAAAATTGGGAATTAAGGTTTTGACATGGGATTAAATGAATTATACCTGATATTCCCGCACGGCAGAGCCTGGTAAGCTACCTGTGTCATATTTGATATGCCAAATACCAGTAACAATTATAGACCACATTCCCATGACCTGATGGAATGTCTTGAGGCTTTTTATGTTCCTGGAGCAAGCAGGTGCCCTTGGGCTCTACTTGCATGAAACAGGACATATGGAAATGTTACTGGTGCCCGCTCCAGCAAATCAATGATGAACGGGAAGACAGCGATACAGTGATATTGTATAGTTTTTGAATAGTTCACCTCCATGGTGTTACCTCCTCGTATCAAATTAGTTATGCCTGACTTTGCTGTGCTTTTTTCAATTGCAATTAAAGTGTCCTTGAAGAGTTCTTCACCAATGTTTCTAAAATATTAAACTTATTACTTCTTCATAATACTATATGACGTATTTGCAGTTTACTTTAGGAAAACAAGTTGTCCTACAGGAAGCTAACAGTTAAGTTGATAATTAAATTATTACAGAAAAAAAGTTTAGTTTTCTCTTTTTGCACAGAGAAATTGTACACATACAGAGATACTTTGAATAGTTGTTAGAGTGAGAAATATTTTAAAGCATATTACAACTTAAATTGAAGAGAGACAAAAAAGTGCCTGAAATTTAGCATACATAGGTAGCAATAACAAGTTGATTCTAAGATTCCAGATTTATAAAAGCAAGTTCAAATTTTAAAAAGCCCCATATTTGAATAAAGGAGAAGCAGAAAAGAAACTGGAGTATTCCAAGAAATGAAATTAGTTAATTTCATATTCTAAAAATAGTTCTTACATTTTTTCATAGAAAATGAAATATGTTTTACCTTTGCTCTTGTTTGCTGCTAGTCCCTTAGTCACCTGGTTTGTAAAGCAAAGGTTCAGTAGCAAAGATGCCCGGCTGTGGTTTAGAAAAACAGGTCATTAAAGGGGTGACTCAGGCCACTAACTTAAACTGAAGGCTTGCATTAACTATCTTTATAACCCAAATCACACTCCCTTAAAAGAACTTTGATATGTGACCATTGCTATCTTAAAATACCCATTTTAAGTTCACTGACTTATGAACAAGAAAAGAAAGAATTGGTTGAGATGTGAGTTCAAAAATAAAGAGAAAAGTAAAAAGCTGTCCTCAAGTTTTCCGTATTGAAGAGGGAAATAAAGATATCAAGTGCTTTAGTACACTTTTTTTTTCCTTGCTATTATTTTGGGGTCACACTGGGAATTGGTCAAGGTCTATTCCTAGTTCTGGTCACAGGGATCACTCATGGTAGTACTCGAGAGATTTTACCTGGTGGTGGGACAGAACTGGGTTTGACCATGTACAATGCAAGTGCTTTAATTTCTTTATGATCTCTCTGGTCAATATGGTATTATTTTTTTTAAAAAGGAACAGGTGATCTTGTATTATCCTTAATTATAATGAACTAATTTTAGTATAGTATTAGGTATAATATTGAGTACATGCAGCATTATTCACTAGCACTAATGGTTCAGGTTATTAATGGAACTAATGTTCCATTAATCATTAGTGGGTTTTCTTGGAAAGGGCAATCTAAAATAAGGATATGACACAAAGAAGAAAACAAATGAAATTTATTGAGAATTTTATGGTAAAACAAGAACTGGTGGAATATTAAGGAGAAAAAACTATATTGTTTATGTTTTGAGAATATGAGCTGGTCCAACTTCAATGGAAGCAGTAGGGAAATTTTTCTAAAAGTCTTAACTAGAACAACTGATATTTCACTCTCAGCTATCTATTTAATGAAAATACACACACACACACTATCACTATCACTATCACTATCACTATCACTATCACTATCACTATCTTCCCTTTAATCATCTATTTGCTAGAGCGGGCACCAGTAATATCTCCATATGTCCTGTCTCATGCTAGTAGAACCCAAAGGCATCCACTTGCTCCAGGAACATAAAGAGCATCAAACTATTATATTAGGTCATGGGAATGACCTAATATAAATGTTACTGGTATTTGGCATATCAAATACAACAAGAGCAGCTTGCCAGGCTTGCCATGCGGGTGGCATACTCTTGTAGTCACCTCTAAATAAAACATTTATTGATGAACCACGAGGCCGCTAGTGGCCTCGCGAGCCGGGCTGTGATAGTCTGGTCTGTTGGGTGGAGTTGTGACAAGAGGAAAGTCCGTATGTGGAAAATGGCGGCCCCCATGGAGTAGGGGGTGGTCGTCCTGGCTTGTTGTGAGGCTCTGCTGGGGTGGCTGGCCAGGGCTAGAATCCGCCATGCCTCCCGGGCACCTCATGAGTGGCTGGGCACAAGGAGAGCAAGTAGCAGCTCTGCCCCATGTCTGAGAGTCTCTGGTTCAGCATACCTGGGCCGGATTGAAAGAAATCTGCTGCAGGGTGGGTGTCGATGATCCAGGCTGTGATAGTCTGGTCTGCTGGGTGGAGTTGTGATGAGAGGGAACTCCAGATGTGGAAAATGGCAGCCCCCATGGAGTAGGGGGTGGTTGTCTGGCTTGTTGTGAGGCTCTGCTGGGGTGGCACACACACACACACACACACACACACACACACACCCTGAAAAGATATGAGCCATGTCTAGTGACATTCAACTCATACAGCAAATTGATATCTAACTTCTGAATTTCAGAGGCATTATCGTAGATTGTATATATATTCATATATAAATATTTATGTATTCATATTTCTTCTTCTCTATAGGCTGTTCCTAGCACCTGATTTTCTACGGTTGAACAAGTTTTAAGTTGGTATTTCTAGTCAGCCACCTCATATACTGGATCCACTCAGTCATATTGCTGCTAGTATTAACAAATGTAATTATTTATGTAATTAAATAGCAACATTATTTTGTTTATCCTGAAAGTTCTAGGACATAGATGATTAAAAAATGAAACACACAATAAAACCCAACTACAAGATAACAATTGAAGAAGGCTCTGTATAAGTACAAGGTTAATCTAGTCCTTTCATCTTCCTGAAGTCCAAGAACTAAGAATTTTACAGCAATCTGGAACCTTGAGAAAAGTTTTCTGTAGGAAAGAAATAATGTGGTAAACTAAAGCTTTCAATTGATAGTCACATGACTAGTTCTCTGAGCAACACTGGGAGTGATCTAAATGTTAACTCATAAGCATAAAACAACACCTTCATTGCATTTAACAGAGTAGATGATAGATGATATATTAGGTAACTTTACAGAGTAGGGGTGAAGACATAATAACTATTTCATATTTTAAATCATTATAATTCCAATGGTGTTATTTGATTTATTATGTCTTCTGATTTATTGATGCTTTTATTTTACACCTTGACATAAAATACTAATAAAGACATCAAACTGCTTTTGATATATTTTATACCACAAACATAGAAAGCAACTATACTGCTGAAGGATTATAGATGCACACATGAGTCACGCTGAGTAATAGTTTATTTAGGTTGCTCAAGCTGTTATATGAAACAAGTCCTCTGTATACGCCTGATATCCCCCTTTTGTTATAATGTCCCAGATCCTCTATTTCTATTTTACCAACAGTGCAGATATACAGATACATATCTTATGTCTTAAAAAAAGAATCTCAAGTGAATGTACATTTTTTTCATTCAGACATTAGTCAAATGAGGCCTGAGTAATAGCACAGTGGGTAGGACATTTGCCTTGCATGCAGCCAATGAGGGTTCGATCCTCGGGATCCCATATAGTCCCCTGAGCACCGCCAAGAGTAATTCCTGAGTGCAGAGCCAGGAGTAACCCCTGAGCATTGCTGGGTGTGACACCAAAAGAAAAAAAATAAGTTAGTCAAATGAATCAAATTCCTCTAAAGTGGGGACTGAGAAAATCTACAGTTGTTGGACACTGGTTGTAAACATGGCTGATCGAGACTGGATCCTCAACATCCAAGCTAGCCTTCCCATGCCTTCCAGGAGTGATGCTTAAGCACAGGTTCAGGAGGAAGCGCTGAGCAACACTGTAACAAACTTTTAAAAAAAATACCCTAAGGTATCTGAGAGATCTCAGAACTAGAACTATGGGATGAAATTAGAAGACATTCTCAAGCATATTGTTTGTTTATAGGGCAAAGAGAGCTATCAACATGGCAGCAGGAAACTTCACATAATCTTCTCTGGCTGGCACACTTTCACAAAGCAAGAGTGCAAGAGAAATCTGAGGCTATTGTGAGTTATTTCTTTTTATTATTATAATTTTTATTATATCACTGTGAAATATACAATTACAAAGCTGTTCATGATTGGTTTCAGTAATACAATGTTCCAGCACCCATCCCTCCACCAGTGCCCATTTCCCACCACCAGGGTCCCAGGTTCCCTACCCTTCCCCCAGCCTGCCTCTATGACAGACACTTTTGCGCTCTCTCTCTCTCTCTCTCTCTCTCTCTCTCTCTCTCTCTCTTTATCTCCCTTCTCTTACACATTGTTGTTTGCAATATACACTTAGGGGTTATCATGCATATCCCATTGTCTATGTTCAATGCTCAGTTCTAGTTTGGCATTTCCATTTTCAACAATTATTTGCATAGGTTTCAGTTATTTCTATCTAAGAATATAATAGTTCTAAGATTAAAATTTACAATGTCAAAGAAGATTTCTTATTTCTTCATGGGGAGGGGTGTGGGAACAGGAAGGGAAAGGTCAGAAGCTTAGGATAAGATCAGAGCATGTAAGAACAATGGAAAAGAGCAAACTTCAGGCAGAATTTCCTATTCATCCCTCATATGTGGACTCAAAACCCAGACATACGGTATGTATATTATTATGTATTTGTCATGCATATATGTCCTAATAAATGAAGCTTAATTTTACATTTAAGCTTCACTTTTATTATAATGAAGAACCTTGAGTCTATTTGACCATTTGCCTAATTGCTGTAAATGGAGAGTGGTGGGACAAAAGTGAAAATCGGATTGTGTGATTCACAATATCTCTTTTCCTCTTTCATAAGGCCTCAAAATATTTAATATTAAGTGTATCTGAATAAAGAATTAATTATATGGTTTCAAGTACAAATGATAAGATGCAGCACACATGAATAGAGTTCAGTGGTTGTTCAACAGTGTGATTTATTGACAAAGATGGACTGTCTCCCCAAAACTGCAAGAACAGGCATTAAGCAACAGAGAGAGAAGAGATTTCTCTTCCACCCACCCTGACCCAAGCAAAATGTTCTCTAAATGGTTTTTCAACTCCTATGGTAAATTGATGGCTATCTACTGAGTTTGGGGAGCATGACGGTAAATGGTAACTTTTGAAAAATTTCTTTCTTATCTCCATTGGATTTTCTTCCCATTTGCTTTCCTGAGGTTAAGCAATTTACATAAAATGAGATTTTGATTTGCTTTTCTCGACAGCCACCTAGTATCACTTGGTGACACCTCTGCCATCTTGCTCTTATATATAGTAATATTGTATTTTCTTAGCAAATTCAAAGAGGGAGATAATTCCTTTAAAAATGACCACAGGATGCCCTATGTAACTGCAAGGTAAATCTAGTCCTTTCTTCTTGATTTAGTCCAAGAAGTGGAGCCCCAGTGCTACTACGGCTGGTAGGGTATTTGCATTGCACATGGCCAACCCGAGTTCTATCCCGGCATCTCATATTATCTCCTAAACACTGCTAGGTGTAATTTCTGAGTATAGAGCCAGGAGTAACCCTGAACATCACCAGGTGTGAACTAAGAAGCAAAAAAAAAAAAATTCACGAAGTGATGAACTGAGATGATTTTTACAGCAAACCCGCAACTTGAAAAGTTTTTTTTTCTATAGAAAAGGTGTGAACTGAAGCTTTCAGTTCTCTAACTACAAGGTTATTATTCTGGGCATTATCGTGTATGACCTAAATGTCACCTCATTGTTGCAGGACTCCTCTAAGAGCCTCTGCATCTGTTCTGAATTGCCGCCTGCAAATCACTTCATAGATAAGGAGGTAGTCTAAATGTGGCAGTTTATCTGACCATGTATTCTGTACTAGCTGGTATAAATATTCTCTCATGCTACCACAATTATCGTGGAACTAGATAGATCTTATCAGCATATCTGCCTGGCCATGTTGGATCCCTAAATAATTAGACCAGAGAGAAATGCTGTTTGCCTCCAAGCAAGTAAGCATGGCTCCCTGATAATGCAAAGGCAACTAAAATACAAAACTACCGTGAAGTAGACAAGACTTGTGAAGGCTTGGAGAAATATTTAACTGATACTAGTATTAGACTTTGGTACAGAGACAAACGATCTAGGAAACCCCTTCTCTACCCCCTATAAAGGCTTTTCCCAGGCAGATTTTTGGCTCAAGACATTAGCATATAATGTCTTGAGGGCCTAGGTGAGGTGCTGGGAGAAATTACCTGAGGGCATTTGACCCACCCTGCTTTCCATAATAGTGGGAGGAGGTCTGAGTTGCAGGGGTATAAAACTAGCCTGCTTCCTCTCTCACGCTCTGTTTTTGGGCTCTCTCTTTGTGAGCTTGCACCCTTCTTGGGAGTCTTGTCTTTGACTCCTCTTTTACAGGCCCTTTACACGTGGTGGCCGCCATTTTGGCCTACATGTGGCTGGGGTTCTAGCCAGGAATCCTAAGCACAGGGTTTTTCCTATTGTGGATTTGTATGCCTGAACCTGTGATAAGTAAAGCCTTTTAAAACTGTATCGGATTCCTGAGTCTTCATCCATTCCCTGCTGGCTTCGGAGGTAGAAGGGAACATGCTTCCTGGCACTGTTGGGGACTCTGGCAGCATCCCCGACACCTCATAAGCATAAAAGAACATCTTTATTTTTCTTTCACAGTTATTATTGTCACTGTAGTTGATATGATTTTTTGCAGCTCATCCTGAAAGGGCATAAAAACCTAAAATATATTTCATATTTTAATCCCTAATAATACCAGTGGAAAGAATTTTAATTAATAAGCCTTTGGTTTCTCGCTGATACTTTTATGTTATGTTTACCAGTTTTTTAAAAAGCTTCAAAATAATTTTGATATTTTTACTCCAGTAATATAGAAAGCAATTAAATTGACTGAAAAAATTACAGGTTGTACACATGAGTTACTTTTAGGAATATTTTGTTCAAGGTTGCTCAAGGTTATGATGTGAGACAATTTCAATGTACAACTCCGATGTCATCTTGTTACAGAGTGTTCCAGAAGCGTTGTGACCATCAAAATATGCTTCATCAACGAAGTGCAGATGCCCGATACATATCTTAGGTTGTGGAACAAAATTCAAATGAATGCACATTTTGTGTTCAGTCATTCAAAGGGATAAGTCAAAGGGATAAAAGTCTGTTAATGTAGGGTCAGAGAGATAGTACAGCATTACGGTGATTGATTTGCATGTAACTGTCCCAGGTTCAATCTTCAGCAACTCTAATAAGCTCCCTGATCCTACAAGACATGACACTTGAGCACAGAGCAAGGGGGAAGTCCTGAGCATAGATCTGTGTGACTGAAAAACAAACATAGTCCCTCTTAGTTTTCTGAGAGACCTTCTAAAGGGTAATCTCAAGCTTGTAGCTGTCATATAGGAGAGAGGGTACTGAGGATGTGGCAACAGGTAGTTTCCCTTAATCTTCTCTTTCTGAATCATTTCCATCAAAGCATGCATATGTTACAGGAAAAGAAATATGTGGCTAAGTGACTAGTTATTTCTATATAGGGGCATAAGATTTCAAGACTTAATTTTGAAAGAATAGAAGGAAGTTTCTTATTTGTTCACTAGGGAGAGAATGAAAAGTTCAGTAGCCTCAGATGAGAAGAGAGATTACTGAGAACAGAGGAACTTAACAAAACTCTGACACAGTTTCAGACAGAGTTTTCTCTTCTTCTGGTATAGTATAATTGTACTCAGTGCCTAGATATTTAGGAAACATGATGTATATTAAGTTTTTATATGTCCTGATAAATAATGTTTCACTCTATATTTAGACTTTATGTTTATTACGCAAACCTTGATTCTATGTGGCTGTTTGCCTACTTGCAAAAGATGATAAGAAGCAGACCCCAAAGTAAAAATCAGAGTGTTTGCTTTAAAAAACTTCTCTACCCAATATTATAAATACCCAAGGTATTTAAGATTAAGCAAAACTGGATAAAGGTATAATTATACAGTTTCAATTACTGATGAAAGAAGTAAACATATATAAGTAGAGAAATTCAGTGGTCTGTTTAGGCATGTTATTTACTGAGAAGTTTGTCCCCCCAACCAACACTGAAAGGAAAGAAAAACATTTACCAAGAGTCAGAGAAGAGACTCCCCACCGTCCCAACACCAATAAAGTTTCTCAAAGGAATTTTTTTTTTTTTTTTCTTTTTTTTTTTTTTTATTGGGTCACTTCAGGGAATGCTCAGGGGTTACCCCTGTCTCTGCACTCAGAAATTACTCCATGATGACCCTCAGGGGACCATATAGGATGCTCGGAATTGAACCCTGGTTGGCTTTGTGCAAGGCAAACACTCCCTCCCCCGCTGTACTATGCCTCCAGACCCAAAGAGATTGTTCAACTCCTATGTTAAATTGATGCCTAGGTACTGATACCTTCTGATTGGGAAACGATTGCAAATGTTATATTTTTTAAAAATTTCTTTCTCTTCATATTCCTTGTTCTTAGTGCTTGATTTCCTTTAGATAGAACAATTTATATATACTGAGATATCAGTTGGCATTCCTAGACAGTCATGTCATATACTGTGCCACCTCTGTTGTATCTTATTGCTGTTTTTAATTATATCAATGTAATTAATTGAAATATAAATATTATTTCCTGAAATTTTTAGTACAGAGATAATAAAAAAACTCACTGTATCATCAATTTAAGAATGTCCTGTGAGAGAGCTAGGTAATCTAGTCCTTTATCCTTCATTACTCCAAGAAGTGCCTGAGATATTTATAGCAGGCTGGGACACAAATAAACATTCTGTAGAAATAAATTTGGTGGACTAAAACTTCCAATTTTATAACATAGTTGCCCATATGGCCAGTACTCAGGATGATATTGGGTTTGACCCCAAAATTACCTCATAAGCATAAAAATAACACCTAATTGCTCTTATCACAGTAAATTTGAAGGAAGCCTACCTGAGAGGGAGATGAAGACTTAATTTATATATCATTTTAATATCTGCCATACCAGGGTAGAGAATTTGATTATTTTGTCTTCTGATTCACTGATACTTTTTACTTTATGACTAATCCTCAATTTTTATAAAAGATAACAAAATTCTTGTATTATGTATTATGTTATGAACATAGAGTGTAATTTTAGGGACTGAAAGATTACAGGTTTCACATGAGTTACTTTGAGGAATATTTTGTTCCCAATGCTAAAGGTTGTAAAACAGGTTCACTGGCTAGCTCTGATCCCCGTCTTCCTGTTACACAGTGTTCCAGAAACTTTGGGACCAACACAGAGTAGATGCCCAGATACGTGTCTTATCTTGTGGAAAAAATATTCTCCACTGAATAGACATTTTGTGTTAAGTCACTGGCAAATTAGTCAAGGGAATGAAAGTTCCTAATGTGGGGGCTATTGACAGCAATGCAGACAGAGCACCTGCCTTGCATGTGGCTGACCCAGATTGATCATCTGAACCCAATATGGTCCCTCCTCCGACCAGCAGTGATCTGCCAGCAGTGATCACAGAGCTGGAAGGAAGCACTGAAAATTCCCTGCATGGTCAAACAGCAAAAATAAACAAACAAATAAATAAATAAATAAATAAACAAATAAATGAATGAATAAACAAACAAATAAAATAGGAAAAACTCCTAAAGTATATGAGAAATCTCAAAGCAATGAGAACAGATGAAAGTGCCTCTCTCCTGATAGTTTGGTTTTCAGAAAAAAGGAATATAGATGTTGCAGAAAGGGACATTGCTTAATCTTGGTCTGCCTGGGCCACTTTCCTCAAAGCATGTGTATGCCGTGGCAAACGAAACCTAAGGCTAAATGCCTAGTTATTTCTATCTTGGGACAAAAGTTAAAAGATGCAAATTTCAAGCCTCTGAGGATATTTCTTATTTGTCCACTGGGGGGAAAGAATGAAAATCTCAGTAGTGTTTCAGAGAGAATAAATTAGTGGGAGGTTTTGACTATCTTTGAAATAGAATTCTTGGGCCTGAGTGATAGCCCAGCGGTCGGGCATTTGCCTTGCACGTGGCTGGCCTGTGCCGGCCTGGGTTCAATCCCGGCATCCCATATGGTCCCCTGAGCACTGCCAGGAGTAATTCCTGAGTGCAGAGCCAGGAGAAACCCCTGAGCATCGCCAGGTGTGTCCCTAAAACCAAAGAAAAAATTTAAAAAATAGAATTTTCTTTTTTTAGCATATGTGCTTTCAAGACCCAGATAGGAAATTATATTTTTTTGTGACATATTATATGTCCTGATAAACAAGGTTTCACTCTTATTTGTCCAGTTTTATTGAAGAAATCTTCGAGTAGTGTATGGCTATTTGCCTGATTGCACAATGATGATAAGAGGCAGAGCTCAAACTGAAAATCAAAATATTTAATCAAGAAAGAACTCTTTAACCCTCATATTTTAATTACTCAGGCTATTGAAAATGAGGTGGAACATCATAAAGAAATAATTATAAGTTTGTCCCTCAACCAACACTCAAGGAAGGACAGACATTTACTAAGAGTCAGAGAAGGGACTCCCCACCATCCCAACACCAATAAAGTTTTCTCAAAGGAATTTTTCTTTTTTTCTCTTTTGCTATTGTGTCACTCCAGGCAAAACTCATGGGTTACCCTATCTCTGCACTCAGAAATTACTCCTGATGTCGCTCAGGGGACCATGGGATGCTTAGAATTGAACCCTGGTTGACTTAGTGCAAGGCAACACCCTCCCTGCTCTACTATGCCTCCAGTCCAAAGAGATTTTTTCAAATCCTATGCTAAATTGCATGAATGCTAAAGTATACACTTGTAATAAAACATTGAATAGGAACTTTCTTTTTAAAAAGAAAATTTATTATACCACCGTTAGCTGTTATGTTAGATGTTCATGTTTGAGTTTTGGTTCTACAGTGTTCCAACACCATCCCTCCACCCGTGTCCATCTCCCATCACCAATGTCCCCAACTCCCTCCTCCTTCCCCAGCCTGCCTCCATGGCAGGTTATTCATCTCCTTTTCTCTCTCTCTCTCTCTCTCCTCTCTCCTTCTGACTTCCTTTCCCACATTGTAGATTGTAGTATATTTTTAGAACATGATTGTTTCCACTAGTTTGATATACAGTGTTGTCGCAAGCAGCCAGACTCAGCTCTCCCCTTCTGCGTCTGAGTCTCTGCATCAGGACTGAGAGCCCGGAAACAGTTTGTGGGCAGGGCAACCAGGGAATGGGGAATGGGGACCCCAGCTCCAACTCAGGAATGCCCAGTGAGTTCTGCCTCAGAGAGCCTCCACCTGGGCTCAATTTGGCTGCTCTGAGCTGGTCTTGAGATAAGCATCCGTCTTGTGTGGTTCTGATGAGCTGTGGAGATCAGGACTATGAAAAAATAGCAGCTATTATGGTGAGCGACCCACTCCCAAAAACCCATCTCGCCTCCTGGGAGCCTCATGGTCAGCTGAGCTATGGGAGAGCTGGATGGTAGCTCTTCCCCCATGCATCTGAGTCTCTCCATCATGGCCAAGAGCCCCAAGGCAGTTCGTAGACTGAGGGCCAGGAACAGGAACTTTATTGACCTCCCATAACATTTTCTTGATATTTATCAGGACAGACCAGAACCTCTAATACCAAAGACGGCTGTGATTGGTGAGTCGGTATCATTTCTGCAGCTTTGTAACCCTGCGGCAATGATTCTGGGACTTCCTGAGTATGTAGGAGGTGTAGGAACAATATAGCTATACTGGACTACATTCAGAATAAGGTCATTCTAGTTTATGTAATGAGTATTATATAAAGGTAAATAGAATTAGAACAATTAAAAGTCCATATTTTGATAAATTATGTAGTTTCTACTACATCAACTTATAGTAGCCTAAGAGCTACTATAATGTTGCCCTGGGAAATCATAGAAAACCCCAAGGGAGCATTACTTTGTAGTTAATGTGATGCTTCAAAAACATAATTAGATCTATAAACCCCACACAGATATGAACTTGAATTTTGTTTATGTTCTTTTTGGTTAATTATAATATGATCTATTACTTAAATGTCGTTTGAGGTCTGAATTAATTTTACGTATTGGCCAGATTTACTAAAGTTATTTGTTGAAAAGACTTTCCTTTGTCCACTTACAGAACCTATATTCTTTTACAAGATCACTTGATCACATATATTCTAAAGCAATAGTCATTGAACTCTTAATTATATTGCATTTGTCTGAAATTCTGTTTTTATTACTATACTTCTTTTGATTACAATGACTTTATTATACAATTGAAAGCTGGGAAGGACAAACCTCATTTTTTTTTTCACCTAAAATAAAAAAGGCTACTCTGGAATCTTATTACCCTATATAAATTTTAAAAGTATTTTTTTCTCTTAAAAGCTGTCATGGATATTTTTATAGGATTCACATAGAATCTGTATATTGCTGTGGGTAGGATGGCTATATGGACAGTATTAATCCTTCTGATACAGAGCAAAGAATTTACATGCCTCATATCATTTAGTTGCTGAAATGGTTTTTCAGCACATTTATTTTGGTTGTTATGAAGAGACAGAGATGTGAATGAAATATTTTTATTTATTTTTTCCTCCTTTAATTCTTTATTTTAATACCAAAAACATGTATCTCTTTGAAAATATTTTTTTAGGCTACTCTAAGTAAAATTTCATTATTTCAAGAATATTTAACAGAATCCTTTGGGTTGTTTTAAGTGTTTAATGAAGTGCTACTAGTCAAAGAAATTATACCTAGGAACTTTCCACCGCTGAGGATTAAATGTACACTGGTTTAAGAAGCTCAAAGTGTTCCAGCCATAATAAATCCAGGTTTGTCTATTTGTTTGGGAACACAGGATAGCATATCAATAGCTATTATCAGATACCATTCAACAAGGTAAAAAGCACATTAAGTGTTTCATTCTTCCAAAATTCCTTCAATTTTGTGTCTTTATATAAACTGCCTCTAAGTATTGAATGAGGCCACATATTGCTTCTTTCATAACACTCTAATTATCTTCTTCCCTGCATTGTCATTTTGGGCCAAATCCAGCAATGCTCAGGGGTGACTCTGGGCTCTTCACTAGGAATTACCCCTAGTGGTGCTCGGTGAAGCATGAGGGATGCTGAATATCCAAAATAGGTTGCCTGCATGCAAGACAAAGCCCCTCCC
>JAJIBD010002956.1:0-54061 GCA_021461705.1 Cryptotis parvus
CTGTGCAGGCCGCAGGATCCACGCAGGAGGCCGCAGGGGCCCGGAGTGCAGCAGCAGGTTGAACTCCTGGTTGTCCAGGGACAAGCGCCCCAGCGCGGCAGAGGCAGCGCCACGGCCCGGAGTCCTCTGAGCTCAGCTTAGGGACTCCACCTGGGGCCTCGGGGGCTCCTGGGCTCAGTCCTAGGCCTGGGCGCGAGGCAGCAGGGGACGCTGCTCCATCCTAGAAGCCAGAGGCAGTGTGCAGGGCACGCGTCCTGGGGACCGAGCCCTGGCGGGGGGGGCCGCCAAGGGGCCTGTCGGATGGGGACCGCTCGAGGGAGCAGATTGCTGCAGAGCAGGAGAGCGGCTGGGCAACCATCTCCCCCTCCTGGGGCCTCGGGAGGATAAAAAGCTTTTTTTTGGTCTTTTAGCCTATTGGCTTTGGACCCCACCCACGCCCTTCCCTCTGCTTCCCACCCGAGGGACCCGTGTTCTCTCTCAACAGGTCCTCTCTCTGCCACCCTCACATCTTTCTACGTCAACTCTGTTTGATAAAACTCTTGTTACACTAAAAATTAGTTTCGTTGCTCCCAGCACAAGGGTTCAACTCCTAGCCCGAAATAGGGTCTCCCTGCCTTCACCAGAGTCATGCCTGAGCCGGAGGAAGCCCTGAACACGGCTGGGTGTGGCAACAGAAAAGGAGAGAGAGAATGAAAACGCAAAGTGGATTTATTTGGGATTAAAGCGCTGTTATTCTGTAGGGATTCAGCGGGTGTTAGGGTAGGGGACAGAAAAAATTAAGCCCTAGGAAGGCCAAAAATGAAACTGTTCATTTTTTTCTGTGTGTGTGTGTTTGTGTAGCTGTTTGCAGTGCATGTGTAGTGTATGTGTAGGTATTTATGTTTGTGAGGGTGCATGTATAATAAAAAGTTTTATGTTAGACCTTTCAAAATAAAAAGTGTTTCATTTGGCTGGAGAAACAGCACAGCAGGTGGGCCGTTGGCCTTGCATGCGACTGACCCGGGTTCCATCCCTGCATCCCATAAGGTCCACGTACCCCACCCTGAGGAGCACCACCAGGAGTGATTCCTGAGTGCTGAACCGCGAGTAACCCCTGTGCACTGTCAGGTTTCTTTTTTTTTATTATTTTTATTTCGGTCACACCGGCAATGCTCAGGGTTACTCCTGGCTCTGCACTCAGGAATTACGCCTGGCGGTGCTCAGGGGACCATATGGGATAGGGGGATCGAACCTGGGCCAGCATAGGCCGGCCACATGCAAGGCAAACACCCTACCCGCTGGGCTATGGCTTCGTCCCATCCGCCAGGTTTCTTTTATTTATTTATTTATTTATTTTTGCTTTTTTGGGTCACACACCGGCGATGCTCAGGGGTTACTCCTGGCCCTGCACTTAGGAATTACTCCTGGCATTGCTCAGGGGACCATATGGAATGCCGGGGATCGAACCCAGGCCAGCATGGGCCAGCCGGGTGCAAGGCAAACGCCCTACCCACTGGGCTATCGCTCCGGCCTTGTCAGGTTTCTTAAAACCAACGGTTTGGCCTAGTCCAAAAGCCATCGGCCTGTGGGTTCGGTTAGAGGAGAGCCGGTTGGCACCACCTGCACACAGCTCAGCCTGGGTCAAGTCTGGCAGCCCGTTGGTCCTCAGAGCCTTCTCGGAGCGACCCAGAGCTCAGGTATTGGAGTAAACTCATAGGTGTATCAGGGCCCCTCAAAGATATGTCATTGGCTAGTTTAAGATCAGTAATATAATTTTGTATGTTTTTGTTGTTTTCCTGATCCCTTTGTGTGTGTGTGTGTGTGTGTGTGTGTGTGCTCACTCTGGGCTTTGTGTTCTGGGCTCATTCCTAGTGATTCTTGAGGGCCATACGTGACGCTGGGGATTGGAACAGCAGTTGGTGAAGCCGATGAAGAGTCTCAGCCCCTACTACCCCTCTCGCCGCCAGCCTCACTGTAGTTTCAACGCTTTGTTCTTGTCCAGCTCTAGTGTTTCTCTTATTTTGGGTTGGGTAAGCCTCGCTGTGTCAGGGCTTCCTTCTGGTTCTGTGCTCAGGGATCCCCCGCAGGATTGGGGCGTCCTCACACACAGCCCTGGACTTAGGGAGAGGAATGTAGAGAGAAGCGGGGTGGAGGGGCCCCGAGTCCCTTAACCTGGTGCAGAGGATTCCCGCCTCCGGTACCCCCGAGGGTCCCCCAGCCGCAGCACAGGGTCAGGTGGGGCGCAGGAACCAGCCTCGCCCGCCCCCCTCCCAGCTGCCCCCCTATGTCGCCCACCCTCAGTGCTGCACCTCAATTCCCCCCACCCATCAGGTCCGAATAAACAAACAAAAAGCCATTTCTAGCATATGCCAAAATTGAAGATGCATTTGATTTCGTTATTTTTCATGTTGAAATTAAGCTAGAAATCATGAACGAGAAGACATGAGCGAGCGCGAAGCTGTTTGCAGGAGCCCCAGGTCCTGTCCCGGCACCACGCAGCCCCCAGCACTGCCGGGAGCAGGCTCTGAGCACCGCTGCGAGGAGCCCCACACAAACTCAACACAAGCAGTCTCTTCAGTTTGTAGATATTTGGAAATAAGACAGAAATGTGCAGAAAATTGAAGGCATCAAAGATGAAATAAGGGAAAGAGGAGATCAGTGACTTTTCAGAAAGATCCACACAAGGTTTGCTGTTTGGTGTGTTAGATTTCGCTGTGCGCCACAATCCTGGTGAAGGCTGATCGCGTCTCAGCATGCCAAGACCAGCGGTCCCCTTCCCCTCCACCGTCATCTCAAAGTCCCCCATGTCCTGTCCCCCCCACTTTTGGTTGCTCCGCTCTGTAGGCCAATTCTCAGGTTCTGTTGCCTTACTCGTCTCTTTATATCCCAAATATAAGGGAGATTATTCCGCATCTCTCTCTTAGAACTATGGTATCTAGAACAAGGCGAGTGCCCTACCCGCTGTACCATCGCTCTGACGAGAGACAAGTGGTCTACAGTGAGAAATATTTGTCAGAAGGAAATTTAGTGACTGTTTAAACAGATTCCGGGTAGAGGAAATGGGAAAGCAAATACGCCCCTAGATGGAAGCCCGCCCTCGGGTGGATCTCCCAGAAGACTGTCCCTGTAGGATGGGCTTCACATCCGTTCTCCATAATGGTCAGCCACACCTATCTGTGATGGCCACCCCAGCCCTTCACATCTGTGTAATGATCCGGGTCTGCTTGAGATAAACCGCCACTGATTACCAGTGAATTGTGTTCCCATTCCTTCCTCCCTTGGTCAGTGGGGTGGTCATTGACCCAAAACGCACCTGCGGACCCCTCAGGACTCATATATATATTTATATATCTGTATACATACACTCATATATATGTGTGCATATTTACTTTCTGTACTAGGGGTGGAAACCAAGGTCTACTCATGCGAGGTGGGCCCTGCCTGCGCCTCAGATGAGGAAACGCGTCTCAGTCAATCTTCCCTGTGGGAGGCAGATCCCTCGGCCAAAGTGAGTTATTCGTGACTGTTTAGTTGAGGGGATGAGGGACTGGTAATTTTCGTGTTTTATAACCTCGAAGTTTTCTGCAGGCTCAGGGCAGGCTGGAGCGATAGCACAGCTGGTTGAGGTTTGCTTTGAGCACGCCCGGCCGAGCCTGGTGCGATCTCCGGCATCCCACATGCCCCCTCCCACCCCCAGCCAGGAGTAATCCGTGAGTGCAGAACCCGGAGAGTAACCCCAGAGCATCGCAGGGGGTGACTCAAAAAGAAGAAAAAAAATTCTGCAGGCTCAGAATGGCAGGGAAGCTGCGAGTTGACGTTCTGACATTTGACCACTCGGTGGCAGCAGCACGCCGGGTTCTTCAAGGGCTAAATTGATCGGGGTCCAAACGGTGCCTACAGAACTGCCAAACTAACTTTAGCCACTAGGTGGAGCTGTGCTCTTTGCCCACTCTCCCCAAAGTGCAAGAGAAAATGTATTTTGTTCTTTCCCCTTTGTTGAGATATTAATACCAGCAGTTTAAGACTGCTTTGGGGCGAGGCGTGAGTGGGCGTTCTGCCTTGCTGTGGGAGGTGCTACAGCTGGCTCTGTGCTGGACGTCTTCCCTGCCCAGCCCAGGGGATCATGTGGTCACAAGGATCTAATGCACCCCACGCCTGTCCCCCTCAAGATGTATGTGTTATGTATGTGTATGATATAGGTATATAAACGTAGAAATACACATATAAAAATGTAGCTGTTATAAGGGTTTATAGGCATAAAATGTGTGCATATATAATGAAACAATATTGTCAAGAAAAATATTGGCTAGAAACATTTATTCTTATTCAAAAGAAGAAAATTTGCTATTAGGGATAACACAAATGAATCTTGAGGGCACATTCAGGTCAGTGCAATATAGCAAACAGAGAAAGAACAATGTCAGTGTGATGTCACTTCTATGTGGAGACTAAAAGTCCTAAATTCCCAAACAGTAACATTAGCTTGTGCCTCACTTCAGGCTACTTCCAGTCCCCAGTTAAGATATTATGTGCTAATAAGACATTTTTTTTTTCAATCCGGCCCTGGTATGCTGAACCAGAGACTCTCAGACATTGGGCAGAGCTGCTATTTGCTCTCCCTGTGCCCAGCTGCTCGTGAGGTGCCCGGGAGGCATGGCGGGTTCTAGCCCTGGCCTACCACCCCAGCAGAGCCTCACAACAAGCCAGACCACCCTCCCCTACTCCCAGGTGCCCGCCATTTTCCACATCCGGACTTCCATCTCCTCACAACTCCACCCAGCATACAAGACTATCACAGCCCGGCTAGCGGCCGCGTGGTTCATCAATAAATGCTTTATTTAGAGGTGACTACAACAGTATGCCACCTGCATGGCAAGCCTGGCAAGCTGCTCGTGTAGTATTTGAAATGCCAAATACCAGTAAAATTTATATTAGGTCATTCCCGTGACCTAATATAATGGCTTGAGGCTCTTTATGTTCCTGGAGCAAGCGGATGCCTTTGGATTCTACTAGCATGAGACAGCACATATGGAGATATTGCTGGTGCCCGCTCTAGCAAATAGATGATTATCGAGAAGAGAGAGAGAGAGTGAAGACATGTGTCTTATATTATAAAGTACTTACCAACATAGGCTGTCTTGTACCTATCTACCCACATAATTGCTTTTTCTGTAGTTAGAACATGTAAAATATACTTTTTAAGAAAACAAAAAAATTTTTTTTTTGCTTTTTTGGGTCACAGCCGGGCGACGCTCAGGGGTTACTCCTGGCTCTACACTCAGGAATTACTCCTGGCGGTGCTCGGGGGACCATATGAGATGTCGGGGATTGAACCCGTGCCGGCATAGGCTGTCCGCATGCAAGGCAACGCATGGCTACCCGCTGGTCTATTGCTCCGGCCCCAAGAAAACAAATTTTAAGGGGCTGGAGCGATAGCACAGTAGGTAGGGTGTGTGTCCTGCACATGGCCGACATGGGTTCGGGTCCGCGGCATCCCATATGGTCCCTGAGCACCGCCAGGAGTAATTCCTGAGGGCAGAGCCAGGAGTAACCCCTGAGCATTGCCGGGTGTGACCTCCTGAAAATTTTTTTAATTATATAATGCAATATCATTAACTAGAGTCACCGTGACATATACTTGATCCCAGCCAGAACTGTGTTTAACCATCTTTGTGTTTAGGGGTGGTGGTGGGCATAAGTCACTAGCTGTGCTCAGGGCTTGCTCCCAGCTCTGTGCTCAGGAATCACTTCTGGCAGTGCTGGAGGCAGAGGCGGACCCATGCAGGGGAACTGGGGACAGAACCTGCGTGTGCTGGGAGCAAGGCCAGCCCTCCTCCCTGCACTGGAGCTCAGGTCGCCTTTTCCATCTTCTATGCGGAAGTTCCCACCTTCACACTGATGGCCCTTCCCCACTCCTCCCCACCCCGCCTCCTGGCTCTGTCAATCTCATTGTACTCTTTTATCAGTATTATTATCATTATCATTATTATTATTATTATTATTATTATTATTTGTTGCAGGACTCCTAAGGGCCGCTGCATCTGCTCTGGATTGCCTCCCGCAAAATCACTCCGTAGATAAGGGGGTAGTCTAAATGTGGCAGTTTATCCGACCATGTATGCTGTACTAGCTGGTATAAATATTCTCCCATGCTATCACAATCATCGTGGGACTAGCTAGATCTTACCAGCATATTAGCCTGGCCACGTAGGACACCTAAGTAATTAGACCAGAGAGAAATGCTGTTTGCTTCCAAGCAAACAAGCATGGCTCCCTGATATACTCAAAGGCAACTAAAATATAAAACTACAATGAAGTAGAGGAGACTTGTGAAGGCTTGGAGAAATATTTAACTGGCATTGGTGTTGGTCAAGGTACAGAGACATGCCATCTCAGAAACCCCCTTCTCTACACTACAAAAGCATTCCTAAGCAGATTTCGGCTCAAAACATTAGCACAGTAAAGGCCCTAGGTGAGGTGCAGGGAGGGATTACCTAAGGGCATTGGACCCTCCCTGCTTTCCATAACAGTGGGAGGAAGGTCTGAGTTACAGGGATATAAACTAGCCGGTTCCCGCTCTCCCTTCCTTCTTCCTTGTGGGATCTCTCTCCTTGTGAGCGTTCATTCCCCTTGGAAGCTTTTACACGTGGTGGTCGCCATCTTGGCCTACACGTGGCTGGGGTTCTAGCCTGGAATCCTAAGCATCGGGTTTTTCCTTTTGCTGATTTGTATGCCTGAACCTGTGATAAGTAAAGCCTTTTAAAACTGCATCGGATTCCTGAGTTTTCATCCGTTCCTCGCCGGCTTCGGAGGTAGAAGGGAACTTCGCTTCCCGGCACTGTCGGGGACCCGGCGGAGCGCCCGACATTTGGCGTCCCTGGCGTGGGCACCACGAACATCGTCTGGTCTAATTATCATCGGACAGAGATCATCTGCCTCCGAACCGTGAGTAAAATGATGGATATCTCATGGTATAGATACATTGTATCTTTTATTGGCTCAGAACCATACATAGCCCAGTCTATAAAGTTCCTTTCTGAGAACTACTCTATCTTTTCACAAATCATCTGGGTCCTTGCGATTTTTAAACTGTACCTTTGTGTAAGGACAATGTTTAATAGAGAGAGGGAAGAAAGTAATAAATTGAATGCAATCTTAAGGGACGAGGTTTACTCAGCGATTAAAGAAATAAGTGAGGATCATAAAACTACAGGTAGACTGGTCTTAAAGCTTGAGGACAGAATTATTAAACAGAGTTTAAAATTTGAAAAGAAATTAGAAGAACAGGAAAGTAAAATTATTAAACAGATTTTAAAATTTGAGGAAAAATTAGAAGAACAGGATTTAAAAATTCAAAGAAAAATTAGAAGAACAGGATTTAAAATTCAAAGAAAAATTAGAAGAACAGGATTTAAAATTCAAAGAAAAATTAGAAGAACAGGAAAGTAAAATTATTAAACAGGATTTAAAATTTGAAGTAAAGTTTGAAGAGCAGAAGAAGGATATCGATAAAATCAGCACTATCTTAGAGGAAGAAATTGACAAACAGAGAGATAGAATAGATGGACAGAAAGAGGAGGTTTGGAAGTTACACATAAGATTGAAAGAACAAAAGGAAGAAATATATAGGAAACTTGAAAACTTAAACCAAGAAATGGATGTGTTACGCAGGGAGATTTCTGATTTCATAACTTATCAATCAGGACCTAGCGCATACCCAATACTGAGGCGTGAACCAACTAAAAGCCGTTCACAAACACGCCCCAAGGCTGTAGACTTGAAAAAGGTGTATACATTCCCAGCAAAAAAATCTAAAAAGAATTCTAATGTGGCTGATAACTTAGAGGAGGAACAGGAAAACCCAGAGGAGGCAAATTCCCAAGCTGAAAATCTCCCCAGAGTTAATACCCTCAATGGGGTAGATGTTCCTCTGCCAGATACTACAAGCTCTGATGAGGAAGAACGGGAGGAACAGGTTAGCTCGAATCAAAGAGCAAAGCGCAGCAATCTTTCTCATGACCAATCTAAAGATAAAGTAAAACCGATTCATGAAGACTTAAAAATTGAGTCAATAACCCCGTTTAGGAAGGCTTGCGACAGGTTTGGAATATCAAGTCCTTATACTTTAAAATATTTAGCTGATTGGAGCGAAAATAGTCAGTGGGTATTGGGAGACTTTGAAATGGTAGCCCATACTTGTCTAAACAAATCACAGTACATGCAATGGCAAATGTGGTATGCAGATGGGGTTAACCGGAATATTGACACTTTAAGAGAAAAGGAATCAGGCCATACTATAACTTTTGCCATGCTAAAAGGTGAAGGTGAATGGCAAAAGAAAGCAAAACAAGCGACATTACCTGAACCTATTTTAAAATTTGTTCGGGAGACAGCATTAAAAGCGTGGGAAAGAGTAGGTTCCGACCCAGAATTTCTAGGTAGCTATACGAAAATTTACCAGGGTCGTGATGAACCATACTTTGATTTTGTTGGGAGATTATGTGAAACAATCCAAAGACAGGTTCAAGACCCAACCACTCAAGAAGTCCTAAAACGAAACTTAGCATATGAGAATGCTAATCAAAAATGTCGAGCATTACTATATAGTATTAAGGAAAAGGATGACCTCATGGGGTATCTAAAGGCCTGTAGAAATGTCGGTTTAACCTCCCATAGAACACAGGATGATATAGAGGCTTATCCCATACAGCAGGAGGATCAGGAGAGGGATGAAATGTCAAACAGCTTTAGGGGGAGAAACAATAAACTTCAAAGGATAAACAATAATCGGAGAAACTATTCTAATAATCGCAACTCCACCCCTCGGAGGGCCCCACCTGGACCATGCCCAAGGTGCAGAAAAGGAAAACATTGGGCCAGAGACTGTCGGTCTTGGAGGCGAAGTCAGCCTCAGGCTTCATCTGGACAGATAACCTGCTTTAGCTGCGGAAAGAAGGGACACACCCGTAGAGATTGCCCATCTTCTAAAACTATCAATACAGGGCAACATTCTAATAATCCCTTTATAGGAAATGTTACATGGACCCCCTCCCAGGTTCCACAAGCTCCGCAGGCTCAAATAACATCTATGCCTCCCCTAATGCGGAAAACTGGGTGGGGGGGCCAGCCCCAGGCCCAGCTGAATCCAGGGGCACTCTCCTTCATTCCACCTGCCCAGTATCCTCCGAATCAGAATCCACAGAATTACAGTCAATAAATGCTCTCTGGCCTACCCCATCAGGCAATGGCAGTCTCGACATTCTCTGCCCTAAGACTGTCACAATATACCCAAGTCAAGACCCCTACATGCTAAAAACAGGGATAAAAGGACCTGCTCCCCAGGTAGTATGGGTTTAATTCAGGGGAGCGATTGGCTGAAATTTAAGGGAATTATGGTGCATTTCGGACTTCTGGATCCTGAATCTCATGGAGAGATAATACTGTCAATATCTGTGCCAACTAAATGGACTTTTAAAAAGGGGAACCACTTGCTAAACTATTATTATTTTTTGAGGATCCGTGTAGTCAGTCCGAACACCCTACAGCTGGTGGCTTAAACAGTACCAACCATTCTGCCAACTTCATTGTTGGTTATGCAGCCACACAGAACCAAGCCCACCAGCCACCTGCTAACTATCTAGTTGGGTACACTGCCAGAATTTCTCAGGCCAAGCGGCCGGTTATACCCATCGAAATTTATAAAAGGAAATTCAAAGGCATGTTGGATACAGGGGCAGACATATCCATAATCTCCACCAAGTATTGGCCCTCTAACTGGGCCCTAAAGAAAGTGTCCCATAGCCTGAGCGGGGTAGGCAATATCTCCTCCTCTCTTCTCCGACAGAGTGCGAGGTGGCTGCCGTGTATTGGCCCTGAAGGGAATGTAGCCATGGTCCAGCCTTATATAGCCCCTATGCCTTTAACTTTATGGGGTCGAGACATGCTGGAGCAGTGGGGGCAGTAATCCACATACCTCGTCCAATTCCCCGTCGAGCACCAATTCCAGCTCTCCATAATAAGCCTAACACCGGGAGTAACCCTTTTTAATTGGGGCCGCTGTGGTTAAGCGCCCACCACCTATCCGTATTCAGTGGAAGTCTGACAAACCTATATGGACACCACAGTGGCCCCTCAATACCAAAAAGTTAGAGGCGCTAACAAATCTAGTGGAAGAACAGCTGAAATTAGGACATATTGAGGAAACGTTTTCAGAATGGAATTCTCCTGTTTTTGTAATACAGAAAAAATCAGGCAAATGGCGTTTGCTGATTGACTTAAGGAATGTAAATTCTACTATGGTCCCCATGGGAGCCCTACAACCTGGGCTCCCCTCTCCAGCAGCTATTCCTAAGGATTGGCCGCTAATTATCATAGATTTAAAAGACTGCTTTTACAGCATACCTATCCACCCAGATGATCGGAAAAGGTTTGCATTTTCAGTCCCTTCCATTAATCATAAAGGTCCTTTACGTAGGTTTCAGTGGACAGTATTGCCCCAAGGGATGACTAATTCACCTACGATGTGTCAACACTTTGTTGATGAGGTTTTGCGACCCATTCGTGCTAAATTTCCTGGTGCATACATCATCCACTACATGGATGATATCCTGCTAGCTTGTGATAATTCCAGAGATCTCCAGAATTTATATAATGATGTAATGACAGTTTTACCAGAGGCTGGCTTACAAGTAGCTCCCGGAAAAAAATTCAGATGCAGCCTCCATATGAATATTTGGGCTATGCTCTTGACCGCACTACAGTGCGTCCTCAAAAAATTTCCATTAGTCAGAAAGGGCTCAAAACCTTAAATGATTTTCAAAAACTGCTGGGGGATATCAACTGGGTGCGCCCCTCCCTTGGTATTCCTAACTGTGAGCTCAGTAACCTGTTCCACACCCTTGAAGGTGATCCTGCTTTAAATAGCCCAAGGCAGCTAACTCCTAAAGCTCAGAAGGAATTAGATTTTTTTCATGGATCGGCTTCAAAAATCTTACCTCTCCAGATTTAATCCCGGAGAAAAGGTATGGTTCTTGGTCTTCAACACTCCCGAGTCTCCAACTGCTGCTATAGCCCAATTATCTGGACCGTTAGAATGGGTTTACTTACATAACAAGCAAAATCGTACTGCTACACCTTACTTTGAGATGATAGCTAACCTTATAATTAAGGGAAGATCAAGAACCCAAGTATTACTTGGACATGATCCCCATGTAATTGTACTACCTGACCCTAAAAAAGAAATTGAAGCTGTTTTACCACTCAGTGAAATCCTTCAGAGAGCTTTAGCAGATTTTTCAGGAGAAATATCTTATCATTACCCAGCTGGAAAAACCTGGGAATTTCTGAAAAGGACACCTTTTGTAATTTCCACCATTGTCCGCTCCTCTCCCATTCCTGATGCTCCAGTGTATTATATTGATGGCTCCTCATCAGGAAGGGGTGGAATTACAGGTCCTTCGTTGACCACTACTGTGCATACAAATTATAAATCTGCCCAACAAGTGGAACTCGCCACCCTGATACATTTACTATCCCATGTATCTGGCCCATGTAATGTGGTGAGTGATTCTGCATATGTAGTTGGTTTATTTCCTGGAATTGTCACTGCTTCTTTAAATGCCCATAATCCTATAATTCAGGAGCTACTCCATAAACTACAAGATCTCCTCCGAAATAGAACATTCCCTATATACATCTCCCACATCCGTTCTCACAGCCGACTCCCGGGCCAATGGTTCGAGGAAACGAAGCAGCAGATCTCTTGGCAGCACCAGTATTTAAATCAGCTGAGGAAGAGCACCAGACTCTACATACAAATGCCCGCCGCCTTCATGTACACCATGGCATCCCATGGAGACAAGCTAGACAAATTGTCCGCAACTGTCCTGTCTGTGCTCCTTTACATTGTACATCTCATGTAGCAGGAGCAAATCCTCGAGGTTTACAGACAAACCAATTGTGGCAGATGGATATAACTCATACTAACTTATTTCCCAACAAACCTTTCCTTCATGTGGTCATCGATACATATTCCCGGTTCATATGGGCTGTTCCTATGACGTCTGAAAGAGCTAAATCTGTTTGTTCATTTTTACTCCAGTGCTTCTCCGTCATGGGTATTCCCCATACCATAAAAACAGATAATGGTCCTGCTTACACCAGCAAAACCTTCAAATCCTTTTGCGAGGAATGGCAGATCAAACATATTACAGGAATTCCATATAATCCACAAGGACAAGGAATAGTTGAACGTGCCCACAGAACGCTTAAAACTCAGCTATTAAAGCAACGAAAAACAAGTATGCCTCCAATGGATTCTTTATCTTTAACATTATTCACCTTAAACTTCTTAAATATACCTCAAGGAGATCCCTATACCGCGGCTGAACGTCACTTTCAAGAAGATATGCAAACTCAAAAAACAGTCAATTCACCTATCTGGGTGAAAATTGATGATAAATGGATTGCAGGTCACCTCCTCATTCGGGGAAGAGGCTATGCTTTCATTTCTACAGACGATAACCCTGCCAAGAAACTCTGGGTTCCTCTGCGACTTGTTAAGACTAGAATTCTCCAAGAATCAGAAAACAACTAATTCTTTCAATATAAAGTCTTAAATTTTAAATTGCAAGTTGCTGTTTAAACTTCCTGGATTGGTTCATTTTAATAATGATCTTGTTTTGCAGTCTGTGATCATGGTTCATGTCTAATATCTTGCCTTACAGCCTAAATATTTTCTTTCTTACAAAAAAAAAGGTGGAAAAATGGGTGGACTCTGAATATAGTGCTCAATGTCAATATGTTTCAAGGACTAATGTTAAAGTTTCCTTTTTTAATGTTTTGCTCACAGGTATTTGCAGAAAAAGAACTTGGCTGCTGCAGATTCCTTTCTATGTTGCTCGAGGCTTTGGACTCTGATCACAGTGCTCATTACAAAAATGTTTGCTAAATCAATGAAAAATTGTTTTTCTAATGATTCTGTTCACAGGATGAGATATTCGAATCCAGTAAACCTGCGCTACAGTGCTCAATACTCCGAGACTCCTAAAACAGTGCTCGCTAAAAATTTAATAATTTGCAAAAATAATTTTTCCCAATGCTCTATTCACAGGAAAAGACACTTTCTCACCATCATTTGCCGGCTTTATATTCATGAAGCGCTTGACTCGTTACCATTTATCACCCTAAATGGGTCACATATACAGCTGTAAGATATTGATCGATCAAATGTATGTGTGCGTGTGTGTGCATGTGGTGGCCACCATTATGTTTGTGATTAATGTTGTGTCTATGTTATGTCTCAACTACTACCTTCTCAATTTCTGACCACTACAAACCTCTATTACATTCATCAGCTCCACTGCTGATCCACTAGATTTATCAATTTTAAAATCATCAATTCTCATACTTATTTCCCTGCTCCACCCATGTTGGAGCTTCTTTATGTTCTTCTCTCCATCCCAGACTTGGATCCCTACAAAGCCTTAAAATCTCTACTTGTGATTAACCTCGAAAAGTGTTTTTTGTCTCGCCTAAAATTAAGCTACAGGTACAGTTACCGGTGCCAGTGTTCCCTTGCTGAAGAAGCCCTGCAAGACACCCACACCGATGTTCCTGACACCTGTTCCAGCGCTCAAGACTCCTGTTCCAGAGTTCGAGATATTACACCAATGTTCCAGACACCTGTTCCAGCACTCAAGACTCCTGTTCCAGAGTTCGAGATATTTGTTCCCGTGTTCCAGAGACCCGATCCAGTTTTCCTGACAATTCAACGAGTTCCTGATCGCTGCTCTCCAGAGACTCATACTCATATGATCACCGCTATTGCTGTCCCAGAAGTAGCCCCACAGACTTTGTTCCAGACACCCGACTTTACATAAAATATAGCAAATTGACTCTCACAAATTATGGACAGTGCAAACTATAGTCCATTATAATCAGACAGCTAGAAACACTTTGTCATGAACTTTGCTTTGGGTCCAAAAACAAGTTAGGATCCTAAAGTAACATGTATTATCATTTTGTAATTGGAATTGTTTTCTCTTATCTTAATTTTCTGTACATTACTAAATATTTCTTACCTTTTCAATTTTTATTAGTAAACTAATCAGGGGGAGTTGTTGCAGGACTCCTAAGGGCCGCTGCATCTGCTCTGGATTGCCTCCCGCAAATCACTCCGTAGATAAGGGGGTAGTCTAAATGTGGCAGTTTATCCGACCATGTATGCTGTACTAGCTGGTATAAATATTCTCCCATGCTATCACAATCATCGTGGGACTAGCTAGATCTTACCAGCATATTAGCCTGGCCACGTAGGACACCTAAGTAATTAGACCAGAGAGAAATGCTGTTTGCTTCCAAGCAAACAAGCATGGCTCCCTGATATACTCAAAGGCAACTAAAATATAAAACTACAATGAAGTAGAGGAGACTTGTGAAGGCTTGGAGAAATATTTAACTGGCATTGGTGTTGGTCAAGGTACAGAGACATGCCATCTCAGAAACCCCCTTCTCTACACTACAAAAGCATTCCTAAGCAGATTTCGCTCAAAACATTAGCACAGTAAAGGCCCTAGGTGAGGTGCAGGGAGGGATTACCTAAGGGCATTGGACCCTCCCTGCTTTCCATAACAGTGGGAGGAAGGTCTGAGTTACAGGGATATAAACTAGCCGGTTCCCGCTCTCCCTTCCTTCTTCCTTGTGGGATCTCTCTCCTTGTGAGAGTTCATTCCCCTTGGAAGCTTTTACACGTGGTGGTCGCCATCTTGGCCTACACGTGGCTGGGGTTCTAGCCTGGAATCCTAAGCATCGGGTTTTTCCTTTTGCTGATTTGTATGCCTGAACCTGTGATAAGTAAAGCCTTTTAAAACTGCATCGGATTCCTGAGTTTTCATCCGTTCCTCGCCGGCTTCGGAGGTAGAAGGGAACTTCGCTTCCCGGCACTGTCAGGGACCCCGGTGGAGCGCGCCCGACAATTATTATATTGTTTTTGGGTCACACACAACAATGCTCAGTGGCTACTCCTAGCTCTTCACTCAGGATACTCATGGGGGTGCCCAGGAGACCATATGGGATGCCAAGGAATCAACCAGTGCTGGCTGCCTGCAGGCAACGCCCCACCCACTCTGCTATCGCTCTGGGCCCCTCATTTTACTTTTTTTTTTAACATTTTATTATACCACCGTGAGATACACAATTACAAAGATGTTCATAAGATGTTCATATTTGGGTTTCGATCATTTTGCTCTTTAATCCATTTAAGGTTTTAATCCTTTTGAGCTATATTTTGTGCATGATTTAAGATCACAACCCTTTCCATTCCATTCTTTTTTGGGGATCCTGTTTTCACAACATTTATTGGATCGAATATCCTTTCCTTATCCATATCCACGTGAAGCTGTGTCCACCGCGCCAAGGAAAGTCTCACTGTAATGAGAGATCTCTGTAGGTCAGGGCGCAGAGAAGCACCTTCAGGAAAGAGAGAGCAGCTCATCTCCGCAGCTGATGTTTACAGAATGACCACAGCTCTCTTATACCCCACAGCTCAAAGAATAACATAGTTTTCTGCTACAAAATTTCCCCACAGCTCAAAGAATAACATAGTTTTCTGCTACAAAGCTTCCCAGTATTTAACATAGGTATACAGCTGTGTGGAAGGAGACAAACAGAGCCAAACTGCAGGTGTGGTGAGAAGCAAACAAAAGATGTGTTACAGAGTGCAAATTCTGCCTTCCTGCCTAGCCCACGATGCGAGATCTCATCAGACTTTGTTTTTATTCATTCATTTTTGCCTTTTGGGTCACACCCAGCAACACTCAGGAGTTACTCCTGGCTCCTCACTCAAGAATTCCTCATGGCAGTGCTCTGGGACCATATGGGATGCCAGGGATCGAACCCAGGTCTGTGGAGTGCAAGGCAAACACCCTACCCTACTGTGCTATCACTCTGGCCCCTATGATCAGACTTGGAGAGACAAGAAAAGCCTGTTGTCTGTCTGCACTCCAGTGTCCATGAGACTCCATCTTACACTAGCTACAGCCAACAAGAGACCTCAGGCAGGGAAATGTCCTAGTGGACCCCACGGGAGGCTTATGTGAGGCCGGAAGGGGAGACAGTCGCTTTCTCCTCAGCCCTCTCTGCCACCTTGGACCCGCTGGGCAGGCTAAGGACTGATAAAGTCTGCGGTGAGCCCCTGCATGGGGGGAGGGGGCCTGGACACCACTATCCCAACGTGGTGACCATCAAGCCACACCTGATGTCCGCTTGATCTCTAGGCACCGGAGATGAACCCCACCACTCGAGATTTCTCGGGGAGCCACAGACTCAGGCTTAGAGTGAGGAATTGCTCTTTGCAGGGATGAGCAGTGAAGTAAAAGAGATTTTATTAAAGAGCATTTTGGGACAGGAAGGAGGTAGGGAGGGAGGGAGAGAGAGAGAGAGAGAGAGAGAGAGAGAGAGAGAGAGAGAGAGAGAGAGAGAGAGCACATCTCAAGAGGGGAGATGTGGGCTGCTCCAGAGGCAAGAGAGCAAGCCCCAACTGATTTCCAAAGGGGCTTTTACCCCTTTGGGCTGGAATGCTCTGGGCCTTAGGCTGGATCATCAAAGTTGATGGGGGTGGGAAGAAGGTGGACCCAGCTTCCTCAGGGTCATTGTTGGTTAATGGGTCCTATCAAGTCTTCATTCCTGGTTCTAAAAGGTGTCAGTCTAATGGCAACTGTTCATTACCATGCAGCACTTCCCCCACCGTCTGTCTGTCTATATCACTAGGACAGTAGAGGCTGTGTTTTGTGTTTCTTCATGATGAAAACAGCATCACTAGGGAAATCCGCGTCCTGCCTCTATTGGGAGACAGCAACCAGAAATCCCTGTGTCTGTCCACAGGCAGTAGCCATCAGACCTGGGCATAGCCTTGATCTGAGTTCTGCCAACACACACGCGCCACACACACACACACACACACACACACACACACACACACACGGAGACTACTTCTATGTGCAGTTTCCACAGGAAGCTGGATGATCGTTTTCTGTCCATAAGGCAAATACATAGAACTGCGTTGCCGGTGCTGATGCTTAGAAACTGCGCGTTCCAGCCCGGTGCACGAGAAACTGCGCCGACCTGACTAAGAAGCCGAGTCCTGCGGCGCAGCTCTGCAGTAGAAACTCCACTGCGATGCCGCGTCTGCAGGGGAGCCCTGTGGCCACTCGGAGTCTACATGGAAGCTGTGCACGGTACCGGTCTCCAAGAAAGTGCGTGGACTGTGCGTCCAGGGCGCAGCTGAGCTTTAAAGCATCGTCCAGCAGCCAGGAGAAACAGCTGCGTCCTGTCGCTCTGCTTTGAAACCTCGTAGCTGCGTCCGCACCAAATGTCCACCGTCCACGGCTCTGATTTCTATTTTCTTCATAATGAGCCTTGATCCTATTATCCCACTTGAGCCTTGGCTAGGATTTCTGCCTGTGTCACTGCATGGATTTTTTTCTTCTTTTTGGTCACACCCAGGAAGGCTCAGGGGTTACTCCTGGCTCTGCACTCAGGAATTACTCTTGGCAATGCTCAGGGGATCATATGGGATCCCGGGGATGGGACCTGGGTGGGTTGCATGCAAGGCAAACGCCCTCCTCTGATGTGGCTCCGGCCCCTTCTGCATGTTCTAGGTGACAGCAGCTCTGTCCCAGTGACTTCCTGCCCTGCTGCTCCTCTGCAGAGACACTGTCATTGCAGGGTCAGTGCTAAGGCCCGGTGCGCGCTCACCCTCACTGCTGTCAGGAGTCTGAGCACTGCAGATCTTGGAGGAGCCCGTGCCCAGGAGCTGGTGCGCTGCCCCATGTAACCTTCTCAGGAGCCACTGGTCAGCAGTCTTCAATGTCCTTCTGTCACCCACTGCTCAGACTAACTCCTTCCTCCAATGCTGGAGGGTTTCCACACACATCTCCATGTCCTCGCTATTGGCACTGGTCCCTCCCCCTCCATCCACAGCCTGCTGCACTGGACTAGCAGGTGGCTTTGAGTGGGGACAAACCACAGTTCTGTGGTTTGGTGTCTCTGGGACTCAGGGGCTGTTTCCGGATCTGAGCTGCTGCTTGCAGTGTGTGTCTCAGCCCCTCGCAGGAGCACTCGCTAGTCAGAGCCGGGCTCCCTGTGTGCAAAGTTTCTCAAAGTTGCTCTGTGCATCCCAGTGGGCCCTGGGAAAGCCCCAGGACTGTTCACTGTGCTGTGGGTGGTTCAAGCTTAGCTGACATCAGTTGGGGACAGGATGCTGGTCAGGAAGGGCCCCAGGGAGCTCATTTCCTGCCTGCACTGTAGAGCAATAGCTGTGTGCACTATGAATTTCACTACATAAATGTGCCCCCCTTTTTAGAACAAGACACACATGTGTCTCATAAAGGTCAAACTCCGCTTTGGTACCTTCATCCCCTGAAGATTCAAGTATGTCAGGTATCTTCAGAGTTATTTTTACCTGTATCACTGTATCTCTGTCTTCCTGTTCATCACCAATTTGCTCAAACGGGCACCAATAACATCTACATATGTCCTGTCTTGTCGGGGAACGCCGTAGGGGTCCCCGACAGTGTCAGGACAAAGGTTCTCTTCTACCTTCGATGACGCTGGGATAAAAGATGAAAACTCACGATTCCGGTGCAGTTCCAAAAATGGCTTTTAATAGTGCCAAAGCTCTTCCACAGCAATCCAATATAATGAACAAGCTCTAGCTCTGGTCCGAACTTAGACCATACAAGAGAGCCTAAGTCTCCCACCAAAGAGAGAGGATCTCACCGGAGCTGAGTCCTACCTAGAAGGAGCAAAAGGCCAAAGAGCAAAAAGCCAAAAGCAAAAAGCAAAAGGCTGAGGAGCCAATAGCCGAAAGCTAAAAAGGCCCAAAAAGCAAAAGGTGAAGGAGCCTCAAGTCAGCCCCTTATATACACAAAAGTAATCCAATCGGGAGGGTCATGTCAACAAAGAACTCTAAACAGAGTGTAGTGCCACACCCTATTGCAGGTATAAACAAAGGTTATGCCAAGGACTAAGGAGATTATCTCTTATGTAAAACACTGGAGAGAGGGGGCTGGTATAAAGTAAGACATCTTAACTTCATGAGCTTCATGTAATCTAGATAGTACCCACAAGGTCCTTCTTATTATTATCTGCAACAGGGTGATTCTGAGTATCTTGTTCTCTTGTACTGAAAGGGTCACACTCGCCTGCTTAGAGCAAACTAGTATGATCCTTCCTATAGTCTTCCTATAGTCTCAGCGTAGCCAGGGTGGTAGTCTCCTGGTAAATTCTAACTGTCCCACGCTGGGTTCAGTGGGTATAAAGAGGAGCTGTGCCCAATCTAGAAAACATAGAAGTCTTAGTAGATGTATAAGTCAGAAGTTATTCAATCAAGGTGACTTCTGTAACTGTTTGGTGTTATTAGAACGATGTCATCAGCGAAGCGAAGGTGGTGTAGTTGCCGACCATCTATCTTCACTCCCATTCCTTCCCATTCTAATTGTTACATGATGTTCTCGAGGGTGGCGCTGAAGAGTTTTGGTGAAATGGTATCACCCTGTCGAACCCCTCTTTTCACATTAATGATCACTTCTTTGTAGAATGGTGAGATCCTGGTGGTGAATCCGTAATACAACTCACGAAGGATCTTGATGTATTGGGTTTGAACACCCTGTTTGGCTAGGGCTTTGAAGACTGCTTCAGTCTCCACAGAATCAAAGGCTTTCTGTAAATCAATGAACGTGAGGCAGAGCGGCATCTTGTACTCCCTACAAACCTCAATGAGCTTAGTTACCGTGTGGATATGGTCGATTGTGCTGAATACTTTCCTGAAGCCTACTTGCTCGCATGGTTGTCCTTCATCTAGTGTTCTGCTAATCCTGTTCAGGATGACTCGTGTAAACAGCTTGTAGATGACAGACAACAGGCAGATGGGGCGATAGTTGCCGATGTCGTGAATGTCTCTCTTCTTGAACAGTAGAACTGTCCTGCTGGTTTTCCATTGGGAGGGCACCTTGCACTTGGAAAGGTAGCGTGTGAAGAGCCGAGCTAGTGTATTGAGGAGTACCGATGGCAGATTCTTCAGGTGTTCGGGTCTGACTTTGTCTGGGCCTGGTGCTGTTCCCTTCTTTACCGACGAGATGGCATGTCGGATTTCAGAAGGGAGAACGTTGGGAATGACATATCCATCCTGTGGAATTTGGTATGTGGGCAGGTGGATGTGGCTATCAAAGAGATTTGAGTAGAAGTCCTGGATACTCTTTTCCATTGCCTTTCTGGAAGATGTGATAGATCCATCAGGGCGTCGGAGGGCAGTCATCTTGGTCTTATAGTTGGCAAAGGATAGGCGGGCAGTGCAAATGCTTTTCCCGGCTTCTGCTGCATATTCCAGTATTTCTGCTTTTCTCTCTTTGAGGTCTTCTTTTATCGCTTCTCTGCACTGTTTAGCAAGCTTGGACGTTAGCATTTGGTCTCCTGAGGCTCGCGCCTTGCCACGTTGGCGAATGAGCTCGAGAGTTTCTGAAGACAGGCGTCCCTTTGTGTCCTTCTCTCTCTAGGCATTCTTCGCACAACCAGCCACTCATGAGGTTTCCCTGGGAGGGATGGCAGGTTCTAACCCTGGCCCGCCACCCCAGCAGAGCCTCACAACAAGCCAGAGGACGCCCCACTCCATGAGGGCCTCCATTTCCACATCTTTACTTCCCCCTCATCAGAACTCCACCCAGCAGACCAGCCTGTCACAGCCCGGATCATCAATAAATGATGGATTTTGAGATGACTACAAGAGTATGCTACCTGCACGGCAGAGCCTGGCAAGCTACCCGTGTCGTATTTGATATGCCAGATATCAGTAACAATTATAGACCTCATTCCCATGATCTGATGGAATGGTTTGAGGCTCTTTATGTTCCTGGAGCAAGCAGGTGCCCTTGGACTCTACTTGCATGAGACAGGTCATATGGAGATGTTACTGGTGCCCGCTCGAGGAAATCGACGATGAACGGGAAGACAGACAGTGAAATAAATGAATAGGTAAATAAATAAGTAAATAAATATGTAAATAAGTAAATAAATGATAAATGTTGGCCAAAAAGCTAAAAAAAAACAAAAACAACAAACAAACAAATTAATAGATGGCTAAATAAATAAACAAATAAAAACAAACAGATAGATAAATAAACAAGTAAGTAAGCAAAAAATTAAGAAACAAGTAAATAAAAACAAATGAAAAACAAACAAATAATAGAAGAAACTGCGTCTGCCAATGGCGAGAAACAGCGGCGTCCTGTCGCTGTGCTTTACACACCGGTCAGCTGCGTCCCCACGTCCACAGTCCACAGCCTTCCGCCGCGTTAGGTTCTAAACTCCCTGCACCGAGCCGTGTCCGCGTTAGGTTCCCGCCTGCCTGGCCCCGTCGGCCCGAGAAACTTCTCCCTTCCCAAACGCCGTTTTGGCGCCTCGTCTCAGTCCGTTTCCATTTCGCTGGCTGCGAACCGAAAGTGCTCAGTGCGCTGCTGAGCTGCGGCTCGCACGTGCCTTTCCCGGCTCTGCTTCAGGCTCGTCTTTCGGAGGATCCATAGATCGGGCGATCCACGGGTAGCTGAAAAACAAGTCTCCGTGGGCGCCGGCGAGGACTAGCGCGTGCGACTTAACGCTTGCTGGGACTCGACGGGAGAGACGTCGTGCCCGCACCGGAGCGTTCCCTTTGCCAGAGCCTGCGTGGGCTCTTGGAATGCGCTCGCGTTCCATCCCTGTCTTGTCTTCTGATCCTTCTTTTCGCGAGAACCTGCGTCCACGTGCTGCGTCGCGTCTGATCCTTCTCTACCATCACTGCTTTCAAGCAACGTTAACGTTAACGTGCTGCCTCGAGTCAGAGCTTCGTGTGCCCGCTGGTTCCTTTTGCAAGAACCTGCCGAGCCAGCTCCCGCGGGCTCCTCTCTCCGGAGCGTCTGCCGCGGCCGAGTCCCCCGCCGGTGCGCAAGGGCCAGTGCGGCCAGAGACAGGTTTCGCATCTCGCAAAGCGAAAGCGCTCAGTGCGCGGTCTAGGCTTTCGGCTCGCAGACGCGCCTTCCACCTCTCTCTGCCCACCGCTTAGGCTCATCTTCGGACCATCGATCGGTCCGACTAAAAAACAAGCGGA
The DNA here is from genome assembly GCA_021461705.1 of Cryptotis parvus. NCBI lineage: Eukaryota > Metazoa > Chordata > Mammalia > Eulipotyphla > Soricidae > Cryptotis > Cryptotis parvus. The sequence goes on from JAJIBD010002956.1 coordinate 22,115, forward strand.
CGAAGGCGAGGGGTGTGCAGTGGCGGGTGCAACGTTAGGGTTCCCTGCGTGGACCTGCCGGGAGACGCGTCCTTCCTAGAATCTGTCTAACCTGTTGCGTCTGACTCCGGACCGCGCTGCGTCTCGGTGCCGGGTAGACCTCCCAGGGAGATCTGGGGAAGCACCGCGGTGGTGCCTGCGTGTCCCTCGGCGGGTCGTTGTCGTCTGCGTCTGCGTCTCGGCCTGGGCTGGGCCCTGACTTAGGGTGGCGGCTGCGGGAAGTGTTCGCGGTTGTGGCCTGCAGGAGACGCATTTAAGTGCCTGCAGGGCTGGGGGGGGGGGGGGGGGAGGCCAGAGTTCCCTGCGCTGGGCTGGCTGAAGGCCGCGAGGGGGCGGGGAAGGTCCTCTGGGGCCGGCCACTCCCGCGGAGACCCAAGGCTGCCGCCGGGGCGGGGCTGGAGGGCAGCTACCCGGCCAGAGCAGCGCAGCGCGGAGCCTCCAGGAGCTCCGGGTAGAAGAGGAGCTGCCTAGAGTCTCTACTGCTGGTTTCTCCTTGACATTTCCTATTACTTGGAGCTTCCCAGACTGGCCGGGCAAGTCCCAGCAAGCTCACTGCTCAGCAGCGCATTGAGCACTTTCGGTTTGCAGCCTGCGAAATGGAAATGACTGAGATGAGGCGCCAAAGAGGAAGCGCCAGGAAGCCTCTTGCCTGCTGTGTCCAGCCGGCTTCTAAACTTAAAACTCACGTTTACTGTACTGTCCATCTCTCCCAAGGCAGTAGGGCAGCTGGCCGCGGCACAGTGATTTCTGAGGCCCAGGGAGCGGGCTTTGGGCCAGCAGCAGTTGTGGGCTGAGGAGTGACAGCACCTTCCTCAGAGCAGAGGCTCCACAGGTGCTTTCCTGCTCTCAGCCAGGCTCGGTGCTGGCAAGGGGCTGCCCTCCTGTGGCTCTTCCAGCTGTGCTGAGTCAGGGTGTGCTCAGACAGCTTGGGTTAGGGTCCTGCCCATATGCTAGAGCTGATTCTCTCTGTGGTTGCTTTCATTTCAAGTGTATGTTGCTGTGCCCAGAGCAGCATCTGCTGCCAGTCGCCCGGGCAGGCACAGCCCACAGCCAGGTGCCCAAGCAGGCAGATGGAGGCCTCACAGTGCCAGAAGCGCTTCCTGCAGGGGGCGTCAGGCACAGAGTGAATCCCCAAGGCGGCTCCCTGTCTGTGGAGCCATAAGCCTTTCTCCTGGCTCTCTGGCGGGTGCAGTGAGCACTGGGGCCTCCACTCCCTGCACCGACTTTCCAGTCCTGACCTATTGAGGTTTGATCCCATTATGGGGGAGCAGGACTAGTCCTCTCAAGGTGACCTGAGGTGGGTGATTTGTACCTAGCTGACAGGGGTTTAACCCACTGATCAGTAGTTCTACAAGCCACTGGATGTGTGTTTGCTTTTTCTTGTGCTTCGCTGAAGTGCCATTAGGGATGTGTGTGTGTGTGTGTGTGTGTGTGTGTGTGTGTGTGAGCTGGTGGTGAATGTGCTGTATTGGAAAGGCAGGAGTTCTGCGCTGCCTCAAGGTCCTTCCCTGACACTCAACACTGTCCCTTTCCTAGTTAGGGGTCAGGGTCAGAGTTCAGAGTGGCGATTTGGATGGAGGGTCAGTGGATCTGTTAGAATGTTGGTTCCTTTCTCATCACTAAACCACTGGTTTCTGTTTTCTATTATTTGTGCTTGGTCTTCCCCTTTTTTCCCTTTTGAGCCTTGGGACGGATTTCAGCATGTGTAACGGCATGTTTTCTAGCTGAGGTGACTGAAGTGAGAGATCTCTATTGGCGGAAGGCGCTAGGAAAGATTTCGCGGGTTAGGAAGAATTTTATTTGCTCTGCAGGTTCAGGACTCCTTTGGCTCCTGGAAATTTGCACAAAGACCCCAGACCCTTATATACTCAGTAATCACTGTATCACTGTCTTCCCATTCATCATCGATTTGCTCGAGCGGGCACCAGTAACATCTCCATATGACCTGTCTCATGCAAGCAGAGACCAAGGGAACCTGCTTGCTCCAGGAACATAAAGAGCCTCAACCATTCCATCAGGTCATGGGAATGAGGTCTATAATTGTTACTGGTATCTGGCATATCAAATACGACACGGGTAGCTTGCCAGGCTCTGCCGTGCGGGTAGCATACTCTTGTAGTCATCTCAAAATCCAGCATTTATTGATGAACCAAGTGGCCGCACGAGTCGGGCTGTGATAGGCTGGTCTGCTGGGTGGAGTTCTGACGAGGGGGAAGTCCAGATGTGGAAAATGAAGGCCCTCATGGAGTAGGGGGTTGTCTGGCTTGTTGTGAGGCTCTGCTGGGGTGGCGGGCCAGGGCTAGAACCTGCCATCCCCTCCCGGGCGCCTCATGAGCGGCTGGGCACAGGGAGAGCCAGTAGCAGCTCTGCCCCATGTCTATCTATAGTATAGTATCCCATACTCAGTAATATCAGGCAATAAACCCAGCTAGCCTCAAGAGTACGTGGTTTACACCATTACAAAGAACAAAGCATTCCGATTGGTCAGCACAAAAAGAAACAAGTGTTTCATTATACCATTTGGGACAAATGTAAAAGTTATTTCCATACATACCAAAACCAGATCTAGGCGGGTAAGAGCTAGGATTGGGGTCACTTGCTGTGCAGGAGATGAGCAGGTGGGAGGACTCTCAGGGCAGAGTGTCAGAAAGAACAAGTGGGAGGAAGAGTAACTGCAGGACAATGCACCAAGACAGCAGGATCTTACTTGGTTCTGCTCTTGGAGACAGCGCCACAGGGAAACCTGTGTTCCGGCAGCTTCCCAGGCTGTGTCTATTTTCTGGGTCTGCCTTAGGACATGGCAGCGACCCTTAGACCTGCACACTACGGCCAGCTTTGTGCCAACACGGAACCACTAGGACTGTAGCCCAGTGGCCTGTGCCCTGATGCTGTTCTGGACGCACTCTGTCATCAGAGTGCAGTGCCAATGCCCCTGTGTGCTGGACGCTCATTGCTCTCAGGGTCTGAGCACTGCAGCCACGAGCACTGTCAGGGTTTGCGTCTCGGGTAATTGTCTCCGTGAACACACTGGCCTGGAGTCTTCAAAGTCTTCCTCTGCTCCACTGCTTATACCAACTCCTGTGGTCCTCGGTGGGTGTCATCACAGGAGCCTGTTCTCTCTGCTGGCACTCCCCTCTCTCTCTGCCCTTCCCCTCCACCCTAAGCCAGCTGAGGATGGATTACAGGTGGCTTTGGCTGGGGCCATTTTTGTGTCTTGGTATCTCTGTGTCTCTCTCAGGTGTGTTTCTAGAGTCTGAGCTGCTGCTTGCAAGGTCTGTCTCTGTACTAGTCTGAGCCTGGGCTCTCTGCTGTCCAGGCCTGCTTGCTCCCTGTAGCTCACTCAGCTTGGGGTTCTAGTAGAATGTTTGTTGTGCTTGCTGGTCGGTGAGGGCTTTGCTGGCACCAGACAGCCAGCGGTCCAGATGCTTCTGAGGAAAGGGCTCAGATAGCTCATTTTCTCCCTGCACTCAGGAGCAACAGAAATGTGCGCCTACCGTATTTTACCGTATAAATGTAAACTTTTTAAAAAGCAATGACATACAAGTATGACATAATGGTCACATTCCACTTTGGAGTCCTTTCCCCAGAGGCATAAAATCCGACAGAGTTTTCCAAATGAAGTTCTATGTCTCATACATATTTGCAGAGTTTCTGGCCCAACAGAGCCCTTTTCTCAGCTTCTGGCAGCTTCTCTCTGACACAGGCTCACCACAGGCTCAGTGATTGACAGGAGTATTTGTGACAACATTTGCTTTATTGCCCTTAAGTCATATAGATGCTGCTGAAGTCTCACTCTTTTTTTTCTTTCTTTTTTATTTATTTTTTCTGTTTTGAGTCTTACCTAACAATACTCAGGGATTATTCCTGGCTCTGCACTCAGGAATCACTCCTGGCGGTGCCTGGTTAACCATATGGGATGTCAGGAATTAAACCCAGGTCACAGCACGCAGGCAAATGCCTTACCCACTGTACTATCTTTCCCACCCCCAGAGGGTCACACTTAATTTACCATTTCTCCTCCCCTCCCACTGGAAAACACACTGTAGTAACCCAGTCTTGGGCAGGACATCAAACTTCCTTCTTCCATTTCTAAAGCCTGCATGAAGTGAGATGTGGGCTCCAATCTCCTTACTTCCCAGGTGGAAATCTCCCTCATGAGCTGCTGGTTTCCTTGCTCAGTAACTCCTGTCTGCTTTCACTGCGCCCAGTTATCCTCTGTCCTCAGGTTAACCCTCTGTCCTGAGCAGGACGGGAAGGTGAGCCCTGCTGCAGCAGAGCCAGGGGCTAGCAGGCCCCTGTCGCTCAGGGGCTTCCTGCCCACTGGGCCCAGGGCAGTCTCTGACCCAAGCTCCTCTCCCTTGGGCGCTCCTGGGAGTGATCTGGCTTGGAACTTCTCTGTAAGTCACCTTATTCTTTCTTTCTTTCCTTCCTGCTTTCCTTCCTTCCTTCCTGCCTTCCTTCCTTCCTTCCTTCCTTCTTTCTTTCTTTATTTATTTATTTATTTATTTATTTATTTATTTATTTATTTCTTTTTTGGGTCACACCCGGCAATGCTCAGGGGTTTATCCTGGCTCTGCACTCAGGAATTATTCCTGGCGGTGCTTCGGGGGACCATATGGGATGCCGGGGATTGAACCCGGGCCAGCATGGGCCGGCCCTGTGCAAGGCAAATGCCCTACCTGCTGCGCTTATCGCTCCAGCCCCTCTTTATTTATTTTTGATTATACTTTGTTATATTTTTAGGGGGAGACCAGGGCGGCCTGATTGGCTTTGCCTAAGGGCTGCTGCTGGCCCAGAGGTCAGGTGCATTCTGGGAGGTGCTGGCAAGCTTGGAGAGGTGGGTGTGGGGGTGAGGACGGGTGGTAGGTTAGGACCAGTTGACAACGCAGGTAAATCCACTTGAAATTTTATATATTTATTTTATTTGGATGTTTGACCCTTGCAATGCTCAGGGATTGCTTTTGGAGCTGGTAATGCTCAGGGATTACTCCTGGCAATGCTCAGGGATTATTCCTGGCAATGCTCAGGGATTGCTCCTGGCTCTGTGTTCAGGAATTACTCTTAGCAGTATCAGAACCAGGCCCAGCTGTGCCTCCTCCAGGCCTGCAGACACCCAGCATAGTGAAGGGCGCCCTGGGCTGTTCAGTACAGCACAGAGCAGAAGCCCCAGTCACCAACAGTCCGCAGCTTAGGCCCTTAGCTAGGCCACCCGATCTAACCCAGAAAGGCCACGACTTACCCTGGCTCTGTGCTCAGGGTTGACTCCTGCTGGACTTGGAGAACCATATTGGGTCCCCCGGATAGAACCCAGGAGTCCTGCATGTACCGACCAACACCTGAGGATTCACCATCACTCCACAACCTGGCCTGATAATCTGTCTCTATTTTATTTCTATATTTGGGGTTAGAGAATAGTCCAAGTTCTTCTTTTGCAATGAGTGGTGGCGGCTGTCTTGGTTTGCTACACAATCAGCTGAATGGGTTTATCTTGTTGAAGCAATTTTCCTTTCTCATTTGTATGGCAGAATCCTCACAATTGAGAGTCTGCTCCAGCTCACACATTCCCACTGGCCCTGAATCAATAAAGCAGCCTCTCAGAATGCAAAGGTGAGCATTTGAAGCATCTCAAATGTCTTGAAACATCTGAAGATGTCTTGAGACATCTTGAGACATCTGACTCGGAGCTTGAGACATCTCCCAAACAGACGAAAGTAACTGCACACATTTAATGACACTGTCTTTTCTTTTTTGGCCAGAAGAAGGAAAAAGTGGGATGTCGGGTTTTCCCCCATGGACCACTGCCCCTTCCCGAGGTCTCCCCAAGTGCACGGGCCCTCAGAGACGCAACCCTGGAGCCGCACAGCGGAGCGCACAGCCCTGGAGCCCAGAGAGGCGGAGAGCAAACATGGTCCCTCTTGGGTTTGCTTCCCTCCCCTTTGGGTCACCTCCTGACCCCAGGCCCAACTGTTCCTTCACATCCCTGAGTACAGCCCAACCCACCCCGTACCTCACCTGAGCCCAAGGGAGAGAATGAGCAGAGAAAGCAAATAGGGAAACACACTCCCTCACACGAAGCACCGAGTTCAGTCTCCAAAGCTGTGATTGATGAGAGAGGAAATGGTCAGCAGAGCCAGAGCCGAGGAGGGCACGGCAGGACATGACTGGCTCTGTGCAGGCCGGTCTGTCCCATGAGCTGGCACAGGGCTGAGCCTTCTGATGGCTGGTCTCAGTGTCTGCTAGAACGGGCACCAGTAATATCTCCATATGTCCTGTCTCATGCCAGTAGAGCCAAGGGCATCGACTTGCTACAGGAACGTAAAGAGCCTCAAACCATTATATTAGGTCATGGGAATGACCTAGTATAACTGTTACTGGTATTTGGCATATCAAATACAACACGAGCAGCTTGCCAGCCTTGCCGTGCGGGAGGCATACTCTTTTAAACACCTCCAAATAAAGCATTTATTGATGAACCGCACAGCCGCAAGCAGCCGCACGAGCCGGGCTGTGATGGGCTGGTCTTTTTTGACTCAAAAAGAAAAAAGAAAAAAAATAATATAAAAAAGTCTGCTATTTCAAGTACTTTTTATTTTTTTTTTTTTTGGGTCACACCCAGCGATACTCAGGGGTTACTCCTGGCTCTGCACTCAGGAATTACTCCTGGTGGTGCTCGGGGGACCATATGGGATGCCAGGGATCGAACCCGGGTCAGCTGCATGCAAGGCAAATGCCCTACCTGCTGGGCTATGTCTCCGGCCCCTCGCTGATTGTTGGTTGACAGGCCTAGCTAGCTTTGGAGCTTTGCTGTTTTATCCACTCACAGCTTTATCTATTTACATGTTCTTATGCCTGGGTTCATAATAATAGATCTCTCTTCTATGTAAACTCTGATGTAGTGTGTGGCAGTTACAGAAGTCCCCTTGACTCTGAATGAGTAACTTCTGACTTATTATTATACATCTACTAAGATGTTTAGATTGAGTATAAAACTCCTCTTTATACCCACTGGACTCAGCTTTCGGCAGTTAGAATTTACCAGGAGACTGCCACCCTGGCTATGTTGAGATTATCATTTAGATTATAGGAAGGATCATACTAGTTTGCCCTCAAGCAGGCAAGTCGCGACCCTTTCAGTATACAGAGAACAAGATACTCAGAATCACCCTGGTGCAGATAATAAATAAGAAAGAAGGACCTTGTGGGTACCATCTAGATTAAATGAAGCTCATGAAATTAAGATGTATTACTTTATACCAGCCCCCTCTCTCCAGTGTTTGTTTTTTTTTTTCTTTTTGGGTCCTGCCCGGCGACACTCAGGGGGTTGCTCCTGGCTCTGCACTCAGGAATTATTCCTGGCGGTGCTCGGGAGACCATATCGGATGCTGGGGATCGAACCCAGGCCGGCCATGTGCAAGGCAAATGCCCTACCTGCTGGGTTATCGCTCCAGTCCCCTCTCTCCAGTGTTTTACCTAAGAGATAATCTCATAATCTAGGAAGAAGGGATTAGTCTATGGAGTAATCATTTGTTTAGAACTGTCCTAGGGTGTGGCACCACCCTTCTACACCCTTCTACTATCCAGAGGCTGTTTAGGGTTCTTTATTGACAGGTCTCTCTCTGAAGGGAGGATTACTTTGGTGTATATAAAGGGACTGATTTGAGACATACTTGCTCTCTTTGGTGGGACTCCTATCTGGTGGGATCCTCTTTGGTAGGAGACTTGGGCTCTCTTGAATGGTCTAAATTCTGATCTGAGCTAGAGTCTTCCATTATATTAGATTGCAGTGGTAGAGCTTGTGGTACTATTAATAGCCTTTTTGGAACTTTCCGGACTCGTGAGTTTTCATTTGTTCCCAGGCGACCTCGGATGTAGAAGAAAACTTCTGTCCTCTTACTGCTGGGGACCCCAGCGGTTCCTGGATATCAAACGACTCTTCCCCATTATTCAGTAAATAATAGAGATTTTAAGCAAGTTTCTTCTCACGTCCTGATTTGCTGATGACTGACTAGGGCAGAGATCCTGGGAAGAGACACTGGGATCTCTGCCTTTGTGGGGCTTCTGCCTGAGCAGTGGAATTCTGAGCACAGCCACCACCAGAGGGCGCAGGGGAGGCGCGTCACCACTGGGGCTGCTGTGCCCCTCTGAGACCCAGCTCAGAGACCCGCAGATCTGGGATCCCAACCAGCCACATGATCAAAATGTGTGTGTCCATGGTGGACTTGGCTTTTGAAGATCTTGAGGGCCTTTTGCAGCCCAAGCTGAGAAGAGCAGGAGCCAGCACCCGAAAGGGGTCTCTGAATGGGCCCAGCCCCATCAGCCTCGTCTCTGGGGAGCCTGAGCCCAGCCCTGGGAGGCTCAGCCCTGAGTCTGCTGCCCCACGGGACAGCCCGGCCTCCCAGAGCCACTGCATCTCCGGCCTCGCCCTCCTCAGCCCTGGCTCTGCTGACCATGTCAGTCTCTCATCTCAGGCGCTTTGCAGACTGGTCACTGTGCGTCAGTGTGGGGAATCTTGTCCTGTTGCCGCTGCCACTGAATAAAGTGTGTTTCCCTATTTCCTGTCTGTCTCATCCTTTCCCCTGGGCTCAGGTGTGGTTCAGGGTTTGTCTGGGTGAGCTGGGCAGGAATCAGTGTTGGGGAAGCTGAGGTGGGCTGGGGTCGGGAGAGTGACCACAGAGAGGGCAGCAAACCTCAGCAGGGGGACACGTGTTTGCTCTGCACCACTCCGGGGTCGAGTTCTGCGCCCCTGCCTGTTGGCCTCAGAGCCACGCTCTCGGGGCCCTGCCCGGCCAGATTTGAGAAGATCTACGGGAAGGAGCAGCGGTCATGGAGAGGCCGGGGTCAGATACTCGGCCTCAGTGACAATGAGTCCTTTAAAAGGAGGAGGCGTGCAGAGCGATAGGACAGCAGGGAAGGCCTTGGCCTTGATGCGACTGACCATCGCTCAATCCCCAGCCCTCCATACGGTCCCCTGACCACTCAGTAGTGACCCCTGACTCAGAGCCCTGAGAACTAGCTGTAAAGTTCTCAGATAATCCCCACCTTTCTTTCTTTACCAATGGAGGCATAGTGAGTGTGTGGGCCGGGAGGCCCCTCAAAGACCCGGCAGGAGTGATTTGCCTGCTGGGCCTCTGGTCTGAGGGGTCACATCTAAGCCTTGGTAGGGGTGGTCCCAAAACGTCCCTGGGTGTGGCAACAAACCGAACCAAAACAAAAGGATTCTCCAGTAAAGGACACCGGGAAAAGAAGCCCCCCACCACCCACCCACACCCCACCCACCCACACACACACACAAACTTAGGTGCACAGCGCACAAAGACACACACGCAGACCCTCCAAGATGTGCAAGAGCCGAGTCCACGCAGTGGAAACACACATCTGATCCTGTGGGTCTCAGAGGGGCAAAAACAGCCCCAGGGTTGACTCGCCTCCCCTGCTCCCTCAGGTGGTGGCTGAGCAGGGGCGCCCACTGCCCAGCTGAGGCCCCACAAGGCAGCTGATCCCAGTGTCTGTTCCCCAGATTTCTGCCCTGGTCAGTCAACAGCAAATCAGAACCCGACAAGAAGTTTGCTTGACATCGCTGTCATTTACTGAGTAAGGGAAGAGTCATCTACAGCGAGCACACAGTGTCCCAAGGATAAGTTCAGGGCGCATCAGGGCACAGGTCTGGAGGGTCACCTTCAGGGCCGCGTCGGGACTCGGGCGCAGGGGGCCCAGCGGGCGGCCAGGCCCTCGTTCTCGGGCAGGCTGGTCCCACCCTGAAGGCGTCAGGCTGTCAGTACCCGCCAAGGGACCCGCTCTGGGATCGCAGTCAGCGGTCTGGGGCTTCCGAGAGAGCGCGTTCACTGGGCCGCGGGAAGCTGCGGGCAGGGGCGCTGGGCGGAGGCGGCCCGGCCAGGGGTTTCCCCCGATGCTCCTGAGCAGGAGAGTCCGGTGGGTCCCGGCATCCCGCTGGAGATGCTGCTCCCGCTCGCCGCCTTCCCGGGCTTGCCTCTGTGCAGGCCGCAGGATCCACGCAGGAGGCCTCAGGGCCCAGAGTGCAGCCGCAGGTTGAACTCGTGGTTGTCCAGGGACAGCGCCCCAGCGCCGGGTACAGAGGCAGCGGCCACGGCCCGGAGTCCTCTGAGCTCAGCTTCGGGGACTCTACCTGGGGCCTCGGGGGCTCCTGGGCTCTGTCCCAGGCCTGGCGCAGGCAGCAGGGGGACGCGCTGCTCCATCCTCAGAGGCCAGAGGCGAGTGTGAGCAGGGAGCACGTCCTGGGGACCGAGGCCCTCGCGGGGAGGGGCCGGCCAAGGGGCCTGTCGGGTGGGGACAGCTCGAGGGAGCAGATTGCTGCAGAGCAGGAGAGCGGCTAGGCAACCACCTCCACCTCCTGGGGCCTCTGGAAGATGAAAAGTTTCTTTGCTCTTTAGCTGATTGGCTCTTGGGCCCCACCCCCGCCCTTCCCTCTCGCTTCCCACCGGAGGGACCCGTTCTCTCTCAACGGGCTCCTCTCTGCCACCCCTCACATCTTTCTACGTCAACTCTGTTTGATAAAACTCTTGTTACACTAAAAATTTATTTCGTTGCTCCCGGCACAAGGGTTCAACTCCTAGCCCGAAGTATGGACTCCCTGCCTTCACCAGAGTCATGCCTGAGCCGGAGGAAGCCCTGAACACGGCTGGGTGTGGCAACAGAAAAGGAGAGAGAATGAAAACGCCAAAGTGGATTTATTTGGGATTAAAGCGCTGTTATTCTGTAGGGATTCAGCGGGGTGTTGGGGGTAGGGGACAGAAAAATTAAGCCCTAGGAAGGCCAAAATGAAACTGTTCATTTTTTCTGTGTGTGTGTGTGTGTGTGTTTGTGTAGCTGTTTGCAGTGTATGTAGTGTATGTGTAGGCATTTATGTTTGTTAGAGTGCATGTATAAATAGTTTTATGTTAGACCTTTCAAAATAAAAAATGTTTCATTAGGGCTGGAGAAACAGCACAGCAGGTGGGCCGTTGGCCTTGCATGTGACTGACTCGGGTTCCACCCCCATCCCATAAGGTCCACGTACCCCACCCTGAGGAGCACCACCAGGAGTGATTCCTGAGTGCTGAACCGCGAGTAACCCCTGTGCACCCTCAGGTCTCTTTTTTTATTTCATTATTTATTTATTTATTTATTAATTTTTGGTCACACCCGGCGATGCTCAGGGGTTACTCCTGGCTCTGCACTCAGGAATTACGCCTGGCGTTGTTCGGGGAACCATGTGGGATACCGGGATCGAACCCTGGCCGGCTTGGGCCAGCCGCGTGCAAGGCAAACACCCTACCCGCTGGGCTATTGCTCCGGCCCCATCAGTCAGGTTTCTTAAACCAACGGTTTGGCGTAGTCCAAAAGCCATCGGCCTGTGGGTTCGGTTAGAGGAGAGCCGCTTGGCACCACCTGCACACAGCTCAGCCAGGGTCAAGGCTGGCAGCCCGTTGGTCCTCACAGCCTTCTCGGAGCGACCCAGAGCTCAGATATTGGAGTAAACTCATAGGTGCATCAGGGCCCCTCAAAGATATGCCATTGGCTAGTTTAAGATCAGTAACATAATTTTTTTTTTCACATAAAAGGAATATAAAACTATTTATTGACCACTGTTCACCAGTATTTACAATAAACAATACACAGTTGGTAACATTCTGATTACTATAAAAGTTATCCTTTTTTGCCTGGCCTTTGCTGAACCAAATACTGAAAATATTAAACCTACATGTAAGGAAGAAGTCAGGGGTAAAGAAAAACACAGTAAGAGTTTAGACTACAAGTTTGTTCACCCATTTATTCCAGAAGGCCCTATATTATCAACATCCAAACCACTCGGTTTTCAGGAAAAAGTTCCACAATTTCAAGTTTTTGTAAAGGAATGATTGATAAAAGAAAAATTTGTGTATACTTAGTCTTACTTGGCTAATTGAAACATCAGGAATTTAGTTTGTCCATTAGGGTAGAGATGAAGTTTTCCTTTTTAGTTAATTTTTGGGGCTTTTTTTTTGGGGGCTCACACCCAGCAATACTTGAGGGTTACTCCAGGCAGTGGTTAGGGGACCAGAGGGGATGCCAAGGATCAAAATCAGGTTGGCCGTGTACAAGGCAAACCCCCTCCCGCTGTACTATGGCTCCGGCCCTGTCAGAAAATTTTCAAATGAACTCAGATTTATAATGACAGCAGAACAAGATTATCAATTTTAAATACAGCTGCTTTTATATTACCCAATAACAAAACAAATTATTTAGAAGGTTAAGCATTCAGGAAAATGTTAGGCTGTTCAAAACAATGGCATCCTAGAAACATGAGTTTATTCATGGTTATAAAAGGTTGTAATGTTTGGTGAATGTTTATAAAAGACAAAACCATTCACGTATGTATTTTACATATACAGATACACACACAAAATAAACAAAATGAACAAAAAATCCAGAATGGCCCTTAGGCATATGAGAATTAAACAAATTCAGAATGAATAATGATTACGGTAATTTCCCTCCAATAATTAGTAAAGCTGTTCTCTAATGCAGAGAAAATAATATAACATGGCTTCAATGCTCTTTTTCTGAAAAAGAAACAACTACAGAAAGCTTTTATTTGTTCAAAGTAGCCAGTGCTATTAGATGCAAAACCGAAGGGGAAAAACCCCCCACCCCCCACCAACTCCCAACACACAAAAATTCTCGACCCCACTACTTTAAAAGGAACATATCAAACTTGATTTTCATTAGAACGTAGTTATTTCTTCACACTAGTAAATCAAAACCAAAACTCAGATTTTATATATATATGTATATATATAAATATATATAAAAAAGCAATGCGCACAATTATTGAGCTTCGTCTTCTGGACAAGAATGCCAAGTTAGTCTCTCTTCATAAAAAAGCAATTACAATCTGAGGGCACTTCATATTGGCCTCTTTTGCCAGCACCAAGTCAGCCTCATCTGAATCCTTCCACTTCAGAGAAACATCAATTCTCCACTGCTGTCTGTGGCACCAATTATCCGTTCAGGATCCAGACCCTCTGGCAAAGCCTCTTGGTTTGTCAGCAGCAGCTCTTTTTTTCTTCTTTGATTTGCTATCATCAGATTCACTGTCAGATAAAGATTTTTTTTTTTGTACCATCTTTTTCTTTACCAGCTTTTTTGAGAATTAAGAAATGCTTCAATCAACTCTGGACAATCTAAATTTTCTTCAGGTTCCCAAGTATTGTCAGCATCTGTAAATCCTTTCCACTTCAGGAAATATTCCACCTTCCCATTTACTACACACGTCGGTCCAGTACTTTTTCCACCCACAAATTCTTCAGGCTCTGCCTCTTCAATTTTTTACTCTTTCCATTCTGTTTCTTTCCCATTTTTTTGCAATGTAGTTTTATTGGAGGCCATTTTTATTGCAGACTTGAAGAGCTATTATTCACTGCCTCCGAGCTGCTCTGGGTCCCGGGTCTGCGGCGTCTCTGGCCCGTGCCGTAACATAATTTTTTAAGTTTTTGTTGCTTTCCTGATCCCTGTGAGTGAGTGTGTGTGTGTGTGTGTGTGTGTGTGTTTGGAGGACAGGTTTAGCTATTCTGGGAGTTTTGTTGTTTTGCCCACTCCCAGCTTAATCTTATTTAAGCCAAGGTTCATTCTAATGAGACCTCTCTTCTATGTAAACACTGCTAGAGGGTGTGGCAGTTACAGAAGTCACCTTGATTGAATAACTTCTGACTTATACATCTACTAAGACTTCTATGTTTTCTAGATTGGGCACAGCTCCTCTTTATACCCACTGCACCCAACATGGGACAGTTAGAATTTACCAGGAGACTACCACCCTGGCTATGTTGAGACTATAGGGAAGACTATAGGAAGGATCATACTAGTTTGCTCTAAGCAGGCAAGAGTGACCCTTTCTGTACACGAGAACAAGATACTCAGAATCACCCTGATGCAGATAATAATAAGAAGGACCTTGTGGGTACCATCTAGATTACATGAAGCTCATGAAGTTAAGATGTATTACTTTATATCAGCCCTCTCTCTCCAGTGTTTTACATAAGAGATAATCTCGGATTAGTCCTTGGCTTAACCTTTGTTTATACCTGCAATAAGGTGTGGCACTACACTCTGTTTAGGGTTCTTTGTTGACATGACAACCTCCCGATTGGATTACTTTGGTGTATATAAGGGGCTGACTTGAGGCCGCTTCACCTTTTGCCTTTTTGGTTCCTCAGCCTTCAGCTTTTTGGCTCCCTGCGGCTTTTGGCTTTTGGCTTTTGGCCTTTTTGCTCTTTGGCCTTTTGGTCCTTCTTCTGGGTAGGACTCAGCTCAGGTGAGATCCTCCTCTCTCTCTTTGGTGGGAGACTTAGGCTCTTTAGTATGGTCTAAGTTCGGACCAGAGCTAGAGTTTGTTCATTATATTGGAGTGCTGTGGAAGAGCTTTTGTACTATTAAAAGCCATTTTTGGAACTGCACCGGACTCGTGAGTTTTCATCTGTTCTCTCGGCGTCCTCGGAGGTAGAAGACAACCTCTGTCCTGACACTGTCTGGGGACCCTGGCGGCGTTCCCCGACATGTGTGTGTGTGTGTGTGTGTGTGTGTGTGTGTGTGTGTGGCTACTCCCGGGCTTTGTGTTCTGGGCTCATTCCTAGTGATTCTTGAGGGCCATACGTACGCTGGGGATTGGAACAGGAGTTGGTGAAACTGATGAAGAGTCTCAGCCCCTACTACCCCTCTCGCCGCCAGCCTCACTGTAGTTTCACGTTTTTGTTCTTGTCCAGCTCTAGTGTTTCTCTTATTTTGGGTTGGGTAAGCCTCGCTGTGTCAGGGCTTCCTTCTGGTTCTGTGCTCAGGGATCCCCGCTAGCGATTGGGGCGTCCACACACACAGCCCTGGACTTAGGGGAGAGGAATGTAGAGAGAAGCGGGGTGGAGGGGCCCAGAGTCCCTTAACCTGGTGCAGAGGATTCCGCTCCCGGTACCCCGAGGGTCCCCAGCCACAGCACAGGGTCAGGTGGGGCGGAGGAACCAGCCTCGCCCCACCTCCCCTCCCAGCTGCCCCTATGTAGCCCCACCTTCAGTGCTGCGCCTCAATTCCCCTCCACCCATCAGGTCCAAATAAACAAACAAAAAAAGCCATTTCTAGCATATGCCAAAATTGAAGATGCATTTGAAATGATTTCAGTGTTTTTCACGTAAAAATTAGTTAGAAGCATCGACTTTAGCCATCACGTCTGAGCAGAGACATGAGTGAGCGCGAGCTGTTTGCAGGAGCCCCAGGTCCTGTCCCGGCACCACGCAGCCCCCCAGCACTGCCGGGAGCAGGCTCTGAGCACAGCTGCGAGGAGCCCCACACAAACACAACACAAGCAGTCTCTTCAGTTTGTAGATATTTGGAAATAAGACAGAAATGTGCAAAACTGAAGGCATCAAAAGATGAAATAAGAGAAAGAGGAGATCAGTGACTTTTTCAGAAAGATTATTCCGCATCTCTCTCCTAGAACTATGGTGTCTAGAACAAGGCGAGTGCCCTACCCACTCTACCATCGCTCTGACGGAGACAAGTGGTCTACAGTGAGAAATAATTGTCAGAAGGAAATTTAGTGACTGTTTAAACAGATTCCGGGTAGAGGAAATGGGAAAGCAAATACGCCCCTAGATGGAAGCCCGCCCTCGGTGGATCTCCCAGAAGACTGTCCCTGTAGGATGGGCTTCACATCCGTTCTCCATAATGGTCAGCCACACCTATCTGTGATGGCCACCCCAGCCCTTCACATCTGTGTAATGATCCGGGTCTGCTTGAGATAAACCGCCACTGATTACCAGTGAATTGTGTTCCCATTCCTTCCTCCCTTGGTCAGTGGGGTGGTCATTGACCCAAAACGCACCAGCGGACCCCACAGGACTCATATATACATTTATATATCTGTATACATACATTCATATATATGTGTGCATATTTACTTTCTGTACTAGGGGTGGAAACCAAGGTCTACTCATGCGCGGTGGGCCCTGCCTGCGCCTCAGATGAGGAAACGCTCTCAGTCAATCTTCCCTGTGGGAGGGAAGAACCCTCGGCCAAAGTGAGTTATTCGGGACTGTTTAGTTGGGGGGATGAGGGACTGGTTGTTTTCAAGAAGCGGCTAATTTCAGCGTTTCATAACCTTGGAGTTTTCTGCAGGCTCAGGGGCGGGCTGGAGCGATAGCACTGCGGGTAGGGGTTTGCCCTGCAGGACCGAGCCTGGTGCGATCTCCGGCAGCCCACATGCCTCCCCTCCCAGCCAGTAGTAATCCTTGAGTGCAGAGCCAGGAGAGTAACCCCAGAGCATCGCAGGGGTGACTAAAAAAAAAAAATTCTGAATGCTCAGAATGGCAGGGAAGCTGCGAATTGATGTTCTGACATTTGGCCACTAGGTGGCAGCAGTACGCCGGGTTCTTCAAGGGCTCATTGATCGAGGTCCAAAGGGTGCCTCAGAGCTGCCATTCTACCTCTATCCACTAGGGAGGGAGCTGTGTCTCTTTGCCCACTCCCCAAAAGTGAAAGAGAAAATGTATTTTGTTCTTTCTCCTTTGTTGAGATATTAATACCAGCAGTTTAAGACTGCTTTGGGGCGAGGCGTGAGTGGGCGTTCTGCCTTGCTGTGGGAGATGCTACAGCTGGCTCTGTGCTGAACGTCTTTCCTGCCCAGTCCAGGGAATCATGTGGTCACAAGGATCTAATGCACCCCACGCCTGTCCCCCTTCAGATGTATGTGTTATGTATGTGTATGATATAGGTATATAAATGCAGAAATACACATATATGAATGTACTTGTAATAAGGGTTTATAGGCATGAAATATGTGCATATATAATGAAACAATATTGTCAAGAAAAGTATTGCTTAGAAATATTTATTCTTATTCAAAAAGAAGAAAATTTGCTATCAGGGATAACACAAATGAATCTTTTTTTTTAAGTAAAACAGATTTTATTAAGGAGGTTTTTAGGACGGGAAGGAGTGGGGAAAGACATGCTCAAGGGAGAACTCGGGCTGCTCCAGATATGGAGATCAAGCCCCCATTGATTTTCAAAGGAGGCTTTTTATCTTCTTGGGTTTTTTTTTTTTAATTTTTTTATTATACCACCGTGAAACATACAATTACAAAGGTGTTCATAATTGGTTCTTGGTAATACAGTATTCCAGCACCCATCCCTCCACCAGTGCCCCATTTCCACCACCAATGTACCCCCCCCCCCTCCCGTCCCCCACCCGCCTTAATAGCAGGTGTACCCCAGTTTCCTCTCTCTCTCTCTCTCTCTCTCTCTCTCTCTCTCTGTCTCTGCATCTCTCTCCCTCTTATTTTACACATTGTGGCTAGCCCTGCAGATATTTAGAGTTTATCACTTAAGTCTCTTTGTGTATATTCAGTGGTGAGTTTTAATCTGCCATTACCATTTCCCATATTTATTAAAACACTGGTATCTATATCCTATTAATGAATGCAGTCATTCTATATCTGTCCTTTTCCCTTCTGACTAATTTCACTCAGCATGATAGACTCCATGTCCATCCATTTGCAGGTAAATTTCATAATTTCATCCTTTCTGATAACAACCAATTCTTTCACAAAAAAGGGAAGCCAACATATTACAAATGCACCCAAGATCAGTCCTAGGGTAGTAGCAGCTTTGCGCTCTCTTGTGCCTGAGATCTTTTGTCTTCTCCAACTTTTCTCATACTTTAATTCAGACCTGGGATTTCTTATTGTGCTTTGGATTTTATCAAAGTCTGTTGATGGATCAGATAGAGACTTTTCTAGCAGGAAGGGTGTGGAGACCAGTCTAGTGCTCTTCTCACCGCTTTCTAAAAGAACTTGGCCGTTCAGTTCCTCCTTGGTGATTCTACTTGCCTGCCTCTTGTGGTATAATGTCTTTGCTGCTTTATATATTTTGTAGTAGAGGATCAAAATCAATGTCAATGGTATGTAGAAGGCCCCAAATGTTGAGTAAATTGTGGAAACAATGTGGTCATGCTTAATGATGCACTCAGCATCTCGGTTAATTCTTTTTTTTTTAATTTAATTTTATTATTTTCCCCCCAAATATCATTACACCATTTTAGACATACAATTGAAAGATGCTCATGTAGAGTTTTGGATCCACAGTGTTCCAACACCCATCCCTCCACCCAAACCCATCTACCATCACCAATGTCCCCACCTCCCTCCCCCTCCCGCACCTCAACTACTTGGCATATTCTGTATGTCATTTCTTTTCGTCTTTATATCTCCTTCCCGATAAACTTTCCTGCTCTTCGTGGAATACAGTGCATTAAAAGACATTACTGTTTCACTATTTTAGTGGACGCGTGCCCGCAAGCGGCCGCGCAATCTGGGCTCGAACTGGTTTTGCTCAGTTGATCTGGTCGTGGGTCAGTTTCTCAGCGTCCGGACAGCGAAGATGGTGGCTAGTGTGATGGGCGAGTTTCATCCGGCTGCCTCCGGGACCCCCCCAGAGGCGATGGGCCAACACCCAAAACCCATCTGCCCTCCCTCGGGATCCCATCGTCAGCTGGGCTCGGCGCGAGCCGGCTCCAGTCTCCCCAGCCGCTTGCGGCTCTGCATACTGGTTCCCGGGCAGCTCCTGGGCGGGTCCACCAGGCTCGACAAAATGGAGGGGGAGTGGCTTAACCCTGACTCCATCTGGCGAATTCCCAGTGATTCCCGCTTCTGGGAGCCGCCTACCTGGGCTCGAACTGGTTTTGCTCAGTTGATCTGGTCGTGGGTCAGTTTCTCAGCATCCGGACAGCGAAGATGGTGGCTAGTGTGATGGGCGAAGTTTCATCCGGCTGCCTCCGGGACCCCCAGAGGCGATGGGCCAACACCCAAACCCATCTGCCCTCTCTCGGGATCCCATCGTCAGCTGGGCTCGGCGTGAGCCGGGCTCCAGTCTCCCACAAATGAATCTTGAGGGCACATTCAGGTCAGTGCAATATAGCAAACAGAGAAAGAACAATTCAGTGTGATGTCACTTCTATGTGGAGCCTAAAAGTCCTAAATTCCCAAACAGTAACATTAGCTTGCTCGCTTCAGGCTACTTCCAGTCCCCAGTTAAGATATTATGTGCTAATAAGACATGTATCTTATATTATAAAGTACTTACCAACATAGGCTGTCTTGTACATATCATCCCACATAATTGCTTTTTCTGTGGTTAGAACATGTAAAATATACTTTTTAAAAAACAAATTTTACGGAGCAGGAGCAATAAATAGCACAGTAGGTGGAGTGTGTGTCCTGCACATGGCCAACACGGGTTGGGTCCCCGGCATCCCACATGGTCCCTGAGCACCGCCAGGAAAGTACTTCCTGAGTGCAGAGCCAGGAGTAACCCCTGAGCATCGCCGGGTGTGACCTCCTGCAAAATTTTTTTAATTATATAATGCAATATCCTTAACTAGAGTCACCGTGACAAATACTTGATCCCAGCCAGAACTTTGTTTCACCATCTTTGTGTTTAGGGGTGGTGGTGGGCATAAGTCACCCAGCTGTGCTCAGGGCTTGCTCCCAGCTCTGTGCTCAGGAATCACTTCTGGCGGTGCTGGAGGCAGAGGCGGACCCACCCATGCAGGGAACTGGGGACAGAACCTGCGTGTGCTGGGTGCAAGGCCAGCGCCTCCCTGCCGCAGGGAAGCTCAGGTCGCCTTTTCCATCTTCTATGTGGAAGTTCCCACCTTCACACTGATGGCCCTTCCCCACCTCCTCCCCTCCCCCTCCTGGCTCTGTCAATCTCATTGTACTCTCTTATAATTATTATTATTATTATTATTATTATTATTAATTTTGTTTTTTGGGCCACACACAACAATGCTCAGTGGTTACTCCTGGCTCTTCACTCAGGAATTACTCATGGCGGTGCCCGGGAGACCATATGGGATGCCAAGGAATCAACCAGTGTGGGCTGCCTGCAGGCAACACCCCACCCACTGTGCTATCGCTCTGGGTCCTCATTTTACTCTTTTTTTTAACATTTTATTATACCACCATGAGATACACAATTACAAAGATGTTCATAAGATGTTCATACTTGGATTTTGTTCATTTTACTCTTTAATCCATTTAAGGTTTTAATCCTTTTGAGCTATATTTTGTGCATGATTTAAGATCAGAACCCTTTCCATTCCATTCTTTGTGGGGATCCTGTTTTCCCAACATTTATTGGATAGAATATCTTTCCTTATCCATATCCACGTGAAGCTGTGTCCACCGCGCCAAGGAAAGTCACACTGTAATGAGAGATCTCTGTAGGTCGGGGCGCAGAGATGAGCCTTCAGGAAAGAGAGCAGCTCATCTCCGCAGCTGATGCTTACAGAATGACCACAGCTCTCTTATACCCCCACAGCTCAAAGAATAACGTAGTTTTCTGCTACAAAGCTTCCCCGTATTTAACATAGGATATACAGCTGTGTGGAAGGAGACAAACAGGAGCCAAACTGCAGGTGTGGGGAGAAGCAAACAAAAGATGTGTTACAGAATGCAAATTCTGCCTTCCTGGCTAGCCCAGGATGCGAGATCTCATCAGACTTTGTTTTTCATTTATTCACTTTTGCTTTTGGGGTCACACCCAGCAATTGCTCAGCAACTCAGGAATTACTCCTGGCAGTGCTCTGGGACCATATGGGATGCCGGGATCGAACCCAGGTCTGTGGAGTGCAAGGCAAACGCCAACCCTACTGTGCTATCACTCCGGGCCCCTCTTATCAGACTTTTGAGAGACATGAAAAGCCCATTATCTGTCTGCACTCCAAACAGTGTCCATGAGACTCCATCTTACACTAGCTACAGCCAACAAGGAGACGTGAGGCAGGGAAATGTCCTAGTGAGGCAGGTGGACCCCACGGGAAGCTTATGTGAGGAGGGAGGGGAGAGAGTTGGTCGCTTTCTCCCCAGCCCTCCTCTGCCACCAGGGACCCGCTGTGCAGGCTAAGGACTGATAAAGTCTGCGATGAGCCCCTGCATGGAGGGGCCTGAGCCCCACCAGCCCCACGAGGTGACCATCAAGCCACACCTGATGTCCCGTTGATCTCTAGGCACCGGAGTTGAACCCCACCACCGAGATTTCTCGGGGAGCCACGGACTCAGGCTAGAGTGAGGAATTGCTCTTTGCAGGGATGAGCAGTGAAGTAAAACAGATTTTATTAAAGGGAAGGACAGGGAAGGAGTAGGGAGGGAGAGAGAGAGAGAGAGAGAGAGAGAGAGAGAGAGAGAGAGAGAACACATCTCAAGAGGGGAGATGTGGGCTGCTCCAGAGGCAGAGAGCAAGCCCCCAACTGATTTCCAAAGGGGCTTTTATCCCTTTGGGCTGAGCTCTGGCCCTTAGGCTGGGCCATCAAAGTTGATGGGGGGCTAAGGGGCTGTGGGAAGAAGGTGGACCCAGCTTCCTCAGGCTCCTTTGCTGGCTAATGGGTCCTATCAAGTCTTCATTCCTGGTTCCAAAAGGTGACAGTCTAATGGGGACAGTTCATTACCATGCAGCACTCCCCCCCCACCGTCTGTCTGTCTACATCACTAGGACAGTAGAGTCTGTGTTTTGTGTTTCTGCATGGTGAAAACAGCGTCACTAGGGGAAATCCGCGTCCTGCCTCTATTGGGAGACAGCAGCCAGAAATCCCTGTGTCTGTCCACAGGCAGTAGCCATCAGACCTGGGCATAGCCTTGATCTGAGTTCTGCCAACACACACACACACACACACACACACACACACACACACACACACCTTCTATGTGCAGTTTGCACAGGAAGCTGGATGATCGTTTTCTGTCCATAAGGAAAATGCATAGAACTGCGTTGCAGGTGCCGACGCTTAGAAACTGCGCCTCCCAGCCGCATGCAGGAGAAACTGCGCTGACCTGACCAAGAAGCCGCGTCCTGCGCGCAGCTCTGCAGTAGAAACTCCACTGCGATGCCGCGTCTGCAGGGGAGCCCTGGGGGCCACTAGGCGTCTACTTGGAAGCTGTGCACGGAACCCGTCTCCAAGAAAGTGCGTGGACTGTGTGTCCAGGGCGCAGTTGAGCTTTAAAAGCATCATCCAGGAGCCAGGAGAAACAGCTGCGTCCTGTCGCTCTGCTTTGAAACCTCGTAGCTGCATCCGCACCAAACTGTCCACCATCGACGGCTCTGCTTTCTATTTTCTTGGTAATGAGCCTTGATCCTATTTTCCCACTTGAGCCTTGGCTAGGATTTCTGCCTGTGTCACTGCATGGATTTTTTTTTCTTTTTTGGTCACACCCAGGAAGGCTCAGGGGTTACTCCTGGCTCTGCACTCAGGGAACTACTCTTGGCAATGCTCAGGGGATCATATGGGATCCCCGGGATGGGACCTGGGTGGGCTGCATGCAAGGCAAGCGCCCTCCTCTGATGTGGCTCCGGCCCCTTCTGCATGTTCTAGGTGACAGCAGCTCTGTCCCAGTGACGTCCTGCCCTGCTGCTCCTCTGCAGAGACACTGTCATTGCAGGGTCAGTGCTAAGGCCGGTGCGGCGCTCACCCTCACTGCGTCAGGAGTCTGAGCACTGCAGATCTTGGAGGAGCCCCGTGCCCAGGAGCTGGTGCGCTGCCACATGTAACCTTCTCAGGAGCCACTGGTCAGCAGTCTTCAATGTCCTTCTGTCACCCACTGCTCAGACTAACTCCTTCCTCCAATGCTGGAGGGTTTCCACACACATCTCCATGTCCTCGCTATTGGCACTGGTCCCTCCCCCTCCATCCACAGCCTGCTGCACTGGACTAGCAGGTGGCTTTGCGTGGGGACAAACCACAGTTTTGTTGTTTGGTGTCTCTGTGACTCAGGGGCTGTTTCCGGATCTGAGCTGCTGCTTGCAGTGTGTGTCTCAGCCCCTCGCAGGAGCACTTCGCTAGTCAGAGCCGGGCTCCCTGTGTGCAAAGTTTCTCAAAGTTGCTCTGTGCATCCCAGTGGACCCTGGGAAAGCCCCAGGACTGTTCACTGTGCTGTGGGTGGTTCAAGCTTGCTGACATCAGTTGGGGACAGGATGCTGCTCAGGAAGGGCCCCAGGGAGCTCATTTCCTGCCTGCACTGTAGAGCAATAGCTGTGTGCACTATGAATTTCTCTACATAAATGTCCCCCCTGTTTTAGAGCAAGACACACCTGTGTCTCATAATGGTCAAACTCTGCTTTGGTACCTTCTTCCCCTAGGATTAAATTATGTCAGGTATCTTCAAAGCTTACAAAACAAGTAAAGTTATTTTTACCTGTATCACTGTCTCACTGTCTCCACTGTCTTCCCGTTCATCATTGATTTGCTCAAGTGGCCACCAGTAACATCTCCATATGTCCTGTCTCATGCAAGTAGAGCCCAAGGGCACCGGCTT
This sequence comes from Cryptotis parvus, assembly GCA_021461705.1. NCBI lineage: Eukaryota > Metazoa > Chordata > Mammalia > Eulipotyphla > Soricidae > Cryptotis > Cryptotis parvus. The sequence goes on from JAJIBD010002956.1 coordinate 45,501, forward strand.
GCTCCAGGAACATAAAGAGCCTCAAACCATTCCATCAGGTCATGGGAATAAGGTTATAATTGAGGTTATAATTTTACCTACAGCCTAAAATTATGTGATATTTTTACCTACTGCAGTTAATTCTGTTAGTGTTTTCAATGTACAATTTTGAATCAGCAATTCTTATTCATGTGTTGATATATTCTATTAACGTAAAAGGCATCTAATATCGCTCAGAAAGATAGTACTGCAGGGAAGGACACTTGCCTTCCTTGGGGCAGAAACATGATCAATCTGTAGCATTACTTGTGGTCCTTGAGCTGTGTCAGGGCTGAGCCGTGAGCACGGCGAGGTGTATTCAAAGAGCCCCATCCTGCAGCCTTCTCCCATTCCTCCAGCATCTCTATTCTACTTATTTTCAACGCGATTTAAAATTTCTCAGATCGTTCTGTTGGTTTTTGGGCCACCCTTGGCTATGCTTAGCCAAACTCCTTAGCTCTAAAACCGAGGTTGGTTTCCATGTCTTCTGTATTGGCACTGGTCCCCTCCCCTCATCTTAAACTATGCTGGATTAGCAGGGTGGCTTTGCCTGGGGACAAAGACAGTTTGTGGTTTTGGTGTCTGTGACTCAGGGGGCTGTTTCAGGGTCTGAGCTGCTCCTTGTAGTGTGTGTCTCAGGCCCTGTCAGGAGCACCCACTAGACATAGTCGGGCGCCCCTGTGTCCAAAGTTTCTCAAAGTTGCTCTTTGCATCCAGTGGGAAACAGAACTAGTAGGCTTGCTGCAGGCCTCTTCCTGCTAGGCTGAGAAAAGGGAGCTGGGCTGCAATGGGAGGGAAGACCCCAAACAGTGAGGCCAGCACAGAGGGTGAAGGGAAGAAGCTGAGCTCCCTAAGGCAGGAGGGCACGGAACAATGGGAGCAGGAGCAGGGTCTGGAGAGGTAAAATCCACCTGTGGGTGCCAGTCTGTGAACCTGAAAGTCCATTTGGGGTGGGCCTCAATGAGAGAGAGTCTCTATCCATTGCTTTGTTTGTGTGTCTTGTGAGTCTCTGTGATGCCTGGGGGTTGTTCCTGGCTGTGCACTCGAAGTTGGTACTCCTGGCATAGCACAGGGGGACCACATGGGATCCCAGAGATGGAATCTAGGAGCACAGTGTGCAAGGCAGAACCCTCCCCACTGTACTATCGCTCTGGCTCCATCTATCCATTGGGAAAAGTAATTTCCTTATTGGGGAAACCTAGACACGTTTCTAGTAAATAACTGGGCAAGATAAATAGAAACTTGAATCTTCTTTCTAAAATGTTTTTCGAATGATCATATTTTTAAACCAAAATCTGCTCTTCTTTCTGGAAATTCCCGTGATATACTCGGGTCACACTCACACCCTTCCGTTTCTTAAGGGACTGCATGAGTCAGCCTGAAAAGCCCAGTAAGAGAGTTCAGAGAGAAGTGAGACTTTAGCCTGCATGCCCGCAGGGCACCGGCTAGGCTCTTGGTTTTCAGTCTACCCTAACTTTCCTAACTCAGCCTGAACTCTCTCTGTATCTTCCTCACCACCAGCTTTCCAGAGGAACAGAAGGGAGGACCCTCTCTCGGGAGGAACCTGTTGGTGTAGAGAAAATCCCCACCTGACACACCCAGTGCCTGCTGACCAACTTGTCCCCTAAGGAAACCCTGGGGAAGGCTGGACCATAACTCCACTGCAGAAGATTCGTGGATGGCGCTGTTTGGTTTCCTAGGAGGTCCAGGACTCAAGAATCCACCAAGCACAGCTCATGGCTCCTCTGCGATCTGGTCTGCCAGACCTAGTCTTCGGCACTCTCACCCTCCTTTTCCCTCTGCCTTCCATCCTGATACTCCAGATGGACAAGGGTGCTAAAGAGCGGGTGCCCACCTAGAGGTCCACTAGTGGGAAGACTCAGCAGCCTGGTACTTGCAGGCTTCACATTCTGCTAGCTTACACTGTTGCAGGCATTGCCTCCCAGTGCTTGGATCTGAATCACCAACTGCAGTCCTTTTATGGCATGGGGCGCAGCTGCATCCTGAATCACTCAGTCCTAAAGTTAGCGGAACAGGTGACACAGGCTCTTTCCTTTCCGGGGAGTTTGCCCTGTGCAGGTCAAGGAGCCGCATCTGCAGCAAAATATGGGTTTAGTGGGGGTGGGGGTGATTCCAGATGCTCTCTAGGAGAGCCAAAGAAATGTAAGAGCTTCACGGTGCCGCCCTCTGCATTTGTCTTGACAATTCTGCACTGAGGTTAGCACATAGCTTTGCACTAGGTGCCCAAGGAGTGCCACTTTGGACACCATGGCACTTGGGACAACAACCACTAGGTGTTGTCCCAAGAAGGCATGAGCCAGGCAGGACAGCTTCCAGTTACCCTGTGGAAATGGGCATAGGCTTAGGAAATGGAGCACAAGCAGAGGGACAAATCCCCAGGACAAGGAGGAGACCCCCAGAGATCCAGCTTGCTCCGGGTCTCACCTTACCAGCAGCAGAAAGCTGCAGACAGTGAACAGTCCTTAAAGGGCCAGAGCGAGTTAGTGGTGTGGGAGAAGCCAGGATCTGAGCCCTGCCCTCTCAGCATCTCATGCCCCAAGCACCAAGCTGCAGGGAATGGGCCCCAGAGCACCACAGGAAGTCCACAGCCTCCTCTCCATAGAAGCCCCAGAACTTCAGACAATAGAAGGAAATAGTGCTAAGACAAGAAAACTAATTGTTCTGTGGGAGTTCCAAATAAAATGAAACACAATAAAGATGAAAAGAGTCAAATGATGAGAGGCTGGAGGGATTTGGTGCACAACAGAGGAAGGTGACACCCGCACTCGAGTTCAATCCTCAGCACCGATGTGGTCCCCTAGACCCTACTTGAATGCAGAGTCCAAAGCAAACCCTCAGCAGTGCCAGTGGGATTGAAAGAGGAACTACAGGGGCGGGCCTTAGCACAGTATGTAGGGCTTTTTGCCTTACACCTCGCTTATCGGGGTTTGATCCTAGCATCTCATCAAGTGTCCTGGCACCGCCAGGGAGAAATTCCTTAACTAAGAGCCAGGAACAACCCCTGAGCTTAGCTGGGTCACTCAAAAGCTATATATATACCAATACATATCTATACACATGCATCTACATATAATTCTTTAAGGGCTAAAGAGATATCCATTCCCTTGCCGTGGCCAAACCAGGTTTTCTCCCTGGAATCCCATATGGACTGTTGAGCACCCTCAGGAGTGATTTCTGAATGTTGATACAGGCAGAACCCTGGACACTGCAGTGTTGGTACCTAAAACTAAAAAAAGAAAAAAGAAAAGGGGCCAGAGGGTTGGCCCAGAATTCGGGCATTCTCCTTGCAGGCGGCTGACGTGTGCTGGCCAGGGGTTCAATCCCCAACATCCCATATGGTCCCCTGAGCACCGCCTGGAGTTATTCAGAGTGGAGCCAAGAGTAACCCCTGAGTATCACCGGGTGTGACCCAAAAAGATAAATAAATAAATAAATAAATAAATAAATAAATAAATAAATAAATAAAATAAGTAAATAAATAAATAAATAAAAAAGAAAAAAGAATACTTTTTAGAAAGGAAAATATTTCCCCCTTGAAATAATTGCTTATTACGGGGATTTTCCAAGGAGCAGGAAGATTTTGGTATTTCAGAAAGATGACTTTTGTTTCCAGTACGGTAACAATGATATTTACAAGAAATCAGTAGGTTCCCGTAGTTTAGGGGAGAGGGAGCTAGCATTGGTTTTGCTGTTTTAAACCAGCATATTTGGCTTAATTAAACCAGGTAAGCAATTAATTCTAAAACTCACAGAAAAAATGAGAAGCAAACCCAAAACACCAGTAGCTCATAAACAAGGGAAAGGAACATTAATTAACTTTATGAGGGCTCAGGCTAGATGGCCATTCAGAGAGAGACCCCAGGGCAGGCCCCACTAAAAGGTTAAGTGCTCTCCTGCAGAGCCGCATCCCAGGGAAAAAGGGATCAAAGTGTCCCTGTGGTGTCAGGGACCTGGGATCAGCCAAAGTCTCCTGAGGGCAAGGAAGATCTTAAGACTCCACAGAGCTGGGAAAGAAGGTTGGCTCAGGAAAGCAAAAGGGCTCGGAGGTAATGGAGAGCAGTAGGTGCATCTCCGCACCTTGGGGGTCTTCTCCTAGAGTCCCGGCGTGCAATCTGTGCCTCCACAACACACAACCGTAATGAAAGAAGGGGGATCACACCCTAAGGTGCGACCAGGCTTCAGAAACATTGTCTAGGGCCTGAACTATAGCACAGCAGGCAGGGGCGTTAGCCTTGTATACAGCTGACCCCAGTTCTATCCCTGGCATCCCATATGGTCCCCCTGGCATCCCATATGGTCCCCCTGAGCACCCCTCATAGCTAGGAGTAATTACTGAGAAAGAGCGTATAAGCGGAAGTCAGGGAGTAACCCTTTATAATTGGGGCCGCTGTGGTTAGCGCCCACCACCTATCCGTATTCAGTGGAAATCTGACAAACCTATATGGAAACCACAGTGGGCTCTAATATCAAAAAGTTAGAGCGCTGACAAATCTAGTGGAAGAACAGTTGAATTTAGGACATATAGAGCCATCATTTACAGAATGGAATTCCCCAGTTTTTTGGGATACAGAAAAAATCAGGCAAATGGCGGTTGCTGATTGACCTAAGGAATCCAATTCCACATTGATCTCCATGGGAGCCCTGCAGCCTGGGCTCCCTCCCCAACAACTATTCCTAAAGATTGGCCACTAATTATCCCAAACTTAAAAGATTGTTTCTACAGCTACCTATCCCACCCAGATGATCATAAAAGGTTTGCATTTTCAGTGCCTTCCATCAATCATAAAGGTCCTTACGTAGGTTCCAATGGACAGTATTACCACAAGGAATGACTAACTCCCAACAATCTGTCAACACTTTGTTGATGAAGTTTTAGAGACCTACACGTGTTAAATTTCCCAATGCATACATCATCCACTACATGGATGATACATTTGCTACCTAGATAATTCCAAAGATCTCTGAAATTTGTATAATGAAGTAATGACAGTTTTACCCGAGGCTGGTTTACAAGTAACTACAGAAAAAAATCCAGATGCAGCCTCCATATGAATATTTGGGCTATGCTCTTGACCGCACTGCTATGAGTCCTCACAAAAAATTTCCATTAGTCAAAAAGACTCAAAACCTTGAATGATTTTCAAAAACTGCTGGGAGATATCAACTAGGTGCGACCCTCCCTTGGGATTCCTAACTGTGAGCTCAGTGACCTGTTTCACACCCTTGAAGGTGATCCTGCTTTGAATAGCCCAAGGCAACTAACACCTAAAGCTCAAAAAGGAATTAGATGTTTTCATGGATCAGCTTCAAAATCTTACCTCTCAGATTTAATCCCAGAGAAAAGGTATGGTTATTGGTCTTCAACACTCAGAGTCTCCAACTGCTGCTATAGCCCAATTATCTGGACCGTTCAGAAATGGTTTATTTACATACTGCTACACCTTGCCTTGAGATGATAGCCAACCATATAATTAAAGGAAGATCAAGAACCCAAGTATTACTTGGACTTGATCTCATATTATGGTGTACTACCTGACCCCTAAAAAAGTAATTGAAGCTGTTTTACCACTAGTAAAATCCTTCAAAGAGCTTTAACAGATTTTTCAGGAGAAATATAATTACCCAGCTAGAAACCACCGAGAATTTCTGAAGAGGACACCCACTGTCATTTCCGCCGTTGTCCATTCCTCACACTATTCCTGATGCTCCAGTATATTATATTGATGGCTCCTCATCAGGAAAGGGGCGAGAGATACTGGTCCTTCAGTGACCACAACAGTGCACACAAGTTAAAATCCGCTCAGCAAAGTGGAACTACCATAGCGCTGATACATTTACTGTCCCGTATATCTGGCCCATGTAATGTGGTGAGTGAGTCGTCATATGCAGTTGGTTTATTTCCTGCAATCGTCACTGCTTCATTAAATGCCCATAATCCCATAATTCAGGGAGCTACTCAAGAAACTGCAGAAATCCTCAAAAAAAAGAACATTCCCCATATATATTTCACATTATCCAGTCACACTCGGACCTCCCATATTGTCAATGGTTCGAGGGAAATGCAGCAACAGATCTCTTGGCAGCACCTGTGTTCAAATCAGCTTTAGAGAGAGCACCAAGCTCTACATACATATACTCGCTTACGCCTCCATGTACATCATGAAGATGTACATGTGCTTAGAGACAAGCTAAACAAACTGAGCCGTAATTGACCAATCTGCGCTCCCTTACATTGTACAGCTCATATAGCTAGAGCTAATCTCGAGGTTTACAGTAGTCAAATTGTAGCAGATAAATGTAACACATACTAACTTATTCCCAACGAAGCCTGACCTTCATCGTGGTCATTGATCACTATTCTTAGGTTCTTGGGCTGTTTCAATGACTTCTAAAAGAGCTGCAAATCTGTGTACTCTTTTGCCTAAGTGCTTCTCTGTCATAGGGTGTTCCCCCTTTTATAAAAACAGATAATGGTCCTGCTTAATTAGTAAAAACACTTTACAAATCTGTTTGCGTAGAGTGACTGATCAAACATAATACAGGAATTCCATATAATCTCCACGAGGACAAGGAATTGTTCCCAGGCGTTCGCCACAGAAGGCTTAAACCACTTCAGTTACGGAAGCAGCGAAATCAAGTATGCCTCCATTGGATTCTTTATCTTCAACATTATTCACCTTAAAATTTCTTAAATTTACCTCAGGCCGAGATACTACTCTTCTCCTGCAAGACATTTTTCAAGAAGATATACTGTTGGAGGGACAGGTTTAGCTATTTTGGGAGTTTTGTTGTTTTGCCCACTCCCAGCTTAATCTACTTAAGTCAAGGTTCATTCTAATGAGACCTCTCTTCTATGTAAACACTGCTAGAGGGTGTGGCAGTTACAGAAGTCACCTTGATTGAATAACTTCTGACTTATACATCTACTAGACTTCTATGTTTTCTAGATTGGGCACAGCTCCTCTTATACCCACTGCACCCAGCGTGGGACAGTTAGAATTTACCAGGAGACTACCACCCTGGCTACGCTGAGACTATAGGAAGACTATAGGAAGGATCATACTAGTTTGCTCTAAGCAGGCAAGAGTGACCCTTTCAGTACACGAGAACAAGATACTCAGAATCACCCTGGTGCAGATAATAATAAGAAGGACCTTTGTGGGTACCATCTAGATTACATGAAGCTCATGAAGTTAAGATGTATTACTTTATATCAGCCCTCTCTCTCTCCAGTGTTTTACATAAGAGATAATCTGCCCTTAGTCCTTGGCATAACCTTTGTTTATACCTGCAATAGGGTGTGGCACTACACTCTGTTTAGAGTTCTTTGTTGACATGACCCTCCCACCTGGATTACTTTGGTGTATATAGGGGGCTGACTTGGGGCCCCTTCACCTTTTGCCTTTTGGCTCCTCAGCCTTCAGCTTTTGGCTCCTCTGCCTTTTGGCTTTTGGCTTTTGGCCTTTTGCTCTTTGGCCTTTTGCTCCTTCTTCTGGGTAGGGACTCAGCTCGGGTGAGATCCTCTCTCTTTGGTGGGAGACTTAGGCTCTTTGTATGGTCTAAGTTCGACCAGAGCTAAAAGTTTGTTCATTATATTGGAGTGCTGTGGAAGAGCTTTTGCACTATTAAAAGCCATTTTTGGAACTGCACCTTGACTCGTGAGTTTTCATTTGTTCTCCCGGGTCCTCGGAGGTAGAAGATAACCTCTGTCCTGACACTGTCGGGGACCCTAGCGGCGTTCCCGACAATATACAAACCGAAACAGCAAATCATTCTATCTGGGTAAAAAACCAGTGTCTGTATGGAGTGGCATTAACCCTCCTCGAGTGAGAAAAGATAGCCCGCCCTAAATGTTTCCAACGGATGGCAACCCAGCCAAAAAGCTTTGGGTCCCACTACGTCTTGTTCAGCTACAGGTTCTACAAATTCAAATTGCCCTCTGTTCTTCAGGAAATAAGTTGCAGAAAAAGTGCTTTGCCAAACTACCGCTAAAACCATTTTACCACTTTGATTCAACACATATCTCAATAATTTTTAGCACCAGCCTATTGATGTGATGACTAGGGAGATAACTACTAAAAAAATGGTGGAAAAAGCTGAACTCTGACTACTTGTTTTACTGTCAAAATGGTTTAACATAAATGAGTTTCCTGTATTTTTATTCTTTATGAATTTAAAAACAGCCATTTTACAGGAAGAGAGAACTTGGCTATTACAGATTCCCTCTACAGGAACGGACACTTTCTCACCATCATGTTCCACACTGCAGGCTTTTATATTCATGATGCTTGGATTCATTGTGCACCATTTAACACCCAGATGGGTCATATATACAGCTACTGTGTTTATTATGCTCAAGAGACAACAGAAATGTGGCGCCCTAGCATGTTTCACCACTTGTGTGCACTTTTTTAAAAGCAATTACACAAGTGTGACTAAATGAGTCCATTAACTGCAGAGTTCTGCACCCATGCCTAGAGGTATGAAATCTGCCAGTTAATTCGATGATTTCTATGTCCCAG